>JAJOOO010025818.1:0-24212 GCA_029582685.1 Solanum piurae | reverse complement strand
CATTATATATATATATATATATATATATATATATATATATAAGTCCTAGGATAGAGACATAGGGTGAGAGGGTTTAACTGAACCTGTTTCATCAAAAAAAATATTAATATTTCATATATGAAAAAAAAATACGTTTTATTCTTAACATTAATTACTTATTTCTCAAATTATTTTCAAGATGTAATACTAAACATCAATTAATAGGGATCGTATGATAGATAATCATGTCAATAATTATTTTCATAATATATGCGTCAAATTCAAATATAATAAATAAAAATGAACGGAGAAAGTAATTGTTTGGTTCAAATTAATAATCAAGAAAAAAAGTATATATTCAAAGAAAAGGATGCTTCATATGGCATATGGGGAACAAATAACAGATAACTTGATTTGAAATTTATTCATTTGCTTTAAATTGATTGTTCATACTTCATTAGTTTATATTATTCTGTTTTAAATACATATATCCATTTTCTTCAAAAGTTTCACATATTATAAGCCACAAACATAAAGTAGGAAAATAAAGGTTTTTTAAAAAAGAAATATAAATGAGATAATTTTAGCTCGAATTGTGAATTACCAAAAAAGAAAAAGAGAATGGTCTAAAACCCCCTAATCTATATCCAAAATCTCAACTATACACTCCAACTTCACGGGTGTCCTATCACCCTCTTAAACTATTTTAAAGCTAAATTATGTACTCCCTAATGCTGAGGTGACAGAGAAAGTGAAGTTCACTTTCTCAAAGAGAGTGAGAGGCAATTTTTTTTCTATTAAAACTTTAATTTTAAATCATATTAACTTTTTGATTTTCTAAATGTTTTAATGCTACCTTTTACTCTAATGTGTTTTATTTTTTTTTCATTTCTTTCTTCTTCTTCAACACTTTGCCGGAAAATAAAAGAGAATATTCGAAGACCACGATCCACAATATGTCTAACTGCATTTCTTAGTGCATATATTTCACAGTTTATAGCCTTAATCTGCGGAAAAAAAAGATAGATTAAACTTGATTTTGTACTTGAGAAGAACAGCATGGCATCACTTCTAGTAGGAAAGTCAAATTTCTCTCGAGTTCTAAAAAGAAGAGAGTTCAATCGTGCAAGTTGGCTAATTCCCCGTCTTTTTAGTTTAAACCTGCCTTTCACTCATAGAAGTCTATTTTGAAACATCTATTTTGAGAATTCCCGAAAAAAGGTAGCAATCCTGGGTAGAGAAAAGCGATAAGAAGGAACCCATTCCAGCTCGACTGAAAGGAGATATCCACTTTCCTCGTGAATTGCCTTCTTCGAGGCATGATCAGGGGGCATATGGCTTTTTTCTTCTTTTATTTGGTGATCAATTCATGATGCTATTTGTTTAAAGGGAAGAAAAGATTACATACTTGGGCTTGATAAGAACTATTTCCAGCATGGACATATATAATTAAATGCATAGACATATATAATTAAATGCCACCAACCACTGCTTTTTATTTCTAAGATTTTGGACCAAGCTTGCAACTCAAAAACAAACAAAAAAAGAAGGGGAATGAAAAGATCAGTCAGATAAATCCAAAGGTGGTTCAGTCTTTGGTTATCTTCAGAGAAACGAAAGGAGAGTACTGTAAAAATGTTACCTGTAGACGAAAGTTACCAGTAAAATAGACAAATTGATTTTTTTGTTACAATATAGGTAAAATTAAGAAAAGTAAAAATCTTAAAGGTCACAATGAAACTTACAATCTCACTTTAATGGCACACAACTTTTCAGATGTCAAAGAAAAGAAGAAAAGGGTTAAAAAGAAAAGCAAAAAACTATAAAACAAAAATAGAATAATAATTCTTTTTCATTAAAAACTAATATATATTAGGTGGCAGGGCGCGTACATGTCACTGCCTAACCCAAATTTGGGTGTGACATTTTAAGGGGGTATATATTCCACTTTTAAAATGTTTAGGGGGAAGGGGGTAAAAGGACCCCTGTAAAGTATAATTGTGTAGTTGAGAATTGACTAATAGATTGAGGGGGTATTTGACTATTTTCTCAAAAAAAAAAATATTAAAATAAATAAAAGAAATATTTGTTAATTTAACTATGGTTATAATCTTATTTTGGATAGTTAATTAACATTTAATTTGTAATTGTAACACTTGTCTCTTGTTCAAGTTGGAATTTGAGAAAATGGAGAGGAGTCATGATATAATATTGTGTATTACTCATATGTTATAAATGTAGAGGGTGAATTAAGACAGGATTTTTATTTAATGGATTTCAATTCACAATTTTTTTTACTTACTAATTTCTAAGTAGATTATTTGTAGATATTAATTTTTAACACAAATACATAACTTGCACAATTTAGGTTCTGTCGAATTTATTACCACCATAACTTTGCTCTCTGATTGAAAAATTTCTGAAGCTTATAATCTAAATATATTATAACATTTAAATGAATATAAAAAAAATCATTAAGAGTAAAATGAATTTTTTGTACATAAAAATTATTTCTAAATTTTAAAATGAGTTATTCTTTTCCAAATTAAACAAATTTAAAAAATATGCTGACATAAATTAAAGCATATGGGATAGGGAATAACTTACCCTTTATGCACTTAAATTCTTAATTTACAACAACAACAACAATAATAATAATAATAATAATAATAATAATAATAATAATAATAATAAGCCTTGGCTCAAAAGAAGTGTAATAAATTATATCTAGGGATGGTGTGATATTCAAAATTCAAACCTCTTTTTTTTCAAAATTTATGTCAATTTAAAATCAGACAACAAATTAAAACAGAGGAGTATATAATAGTATTTCTTTTGTGAAATATTCATCTCCACAAACATCTTAGTTGTAGCTACGAAAAGGACAGAAAGTGGCACACTTCAATTAGATTCTCTTCTTTTTTTTCCCAGTTTGGTGTTTGATATTCATATTAGAGTTCGATTAAATTCAAATTTGTGCAAAAAAATTCCTACATTAGGGGATAAAACTCTTTCTAACAAAGACAATTCCTTATCCAAAGAAACTCGAACCCAAGACTTCTGATTAAACAATGAAGGAATACTTACCACTCCACTACAATACATGAACATATTGAGTTGTAAATGAACCACACACTTTCTCGTGGGAATTAAAATTCCATATGTTAACATCATTTGAAGTATATAGTTTCCATTTGGCTAGAGAATGTTTTCTAGGCATCTTTGTGTTTGTGCACAAGGACAATTACATAATTTTAGAAGAAAACTTTATAGCTATACCTCAATGGATCTCGTTATTTCGTTTTCTCATATATGAAAACATTTTATAATCGCGATCAGTAAGACTCAAATTCGAAACTTCTAATTAATTACTCTCTTTATATATTAGTATGAATCAATTTAGATGAATCTTTTATTTAAGGTTGTCTTTATTTAATTAGGTTGTCAACAATTCCTATCTGATTGTGTTTGCATGAATAAGATGAGTAACCTAGATACTATGCGAATTATTATATTTATCTTTAATTAAAACATGTTGTTGCTTTTTAATCATTATTGTGAAGAGGCACACTTCGATACCAATATTGATGTCCAATAGTTTTGTAGTAATAGTTGAATTTAACTATTACATCGTCTATTGAGTATAACAGTGCAAATGATAATATCTCTAATTATCTAATTATTACATGCTAGATGTTCCTTTCAACAGTAGAAATTGGTTTCATATCCAATAAATTCACTTTTTAAAGAGCATAGCTTCCCATGATCAAATAGGAATAAAAAATTTCATCTTCTCCTACGAAATGGTATCCAACTTGTTAATTAGGCGGAATATATAGATATACATTTAAATTTGACATTAACTATTAATCGAATATTTTAACTTATCAAATAATCATCTAACCACTTTAATTCATTTTTACTGTGTCACGTAGATATTCGATACTGACATATTTGAGCATTTTGACGTTTAACAACTCATCCATGTCATTACTTGTTAACTGAAATGACATAGATGAGCCAAACTTTTAACGGATAATATAGATGAGCCTTTTCTCAAAGTTCGATGACATATTGAGCCTTTTCCCTTTACAAAATGCTATAATTAATGACGTGACCGAATCATAATTTGACCACATGTAAAAAATGGTTTTGCAAAACGAAACTGTTTTCAATTAACAAATAATGACACAATGAGCCTTTTCTCAAACGGAAATGGTATAGATGAGCCAAACTTTTAATGGATGACTTAAATGAGCCTTTTCTCAAAGTTTGATGACATATTTGAGCCTTTTCCCATTTTTCAACTTTGACATGTCACCCAGGATTGAAATTTCATGTGAGGTTTACTGGAATCGGGTGTTCATGATATATACATGTGGTAAGTTAAAGTGTCTAAATGATCATTAGATAAGTTGGAAAGTTCAACTAACAACGAAGATGAAGTTTGAATGTCCAAAGTTTAACAATATTAGAGTCAGACTCCTGCAGTACGATGTTGGGGCAAACCGTAACGAGGATACTGAATTCCTAAAGAAGGGCGCTTGTGATGCCCATGATATAGAGGACAAGCTGATGAAGATGGGTTAAAGAGAAAGACCAAAGGCTTCTAGGTTGGGAAGCTTCAGAAAAAGGTATACACATCACACCTTAAGCAAATTTCACATTTAAAAATGAGAGAAAATAAAAGTGCTCATATAAGATAAAACACAAATTCACATGATATGCGCTTTTGAGCTTGATGATGGCGTAACCCAATAAGAAGCAAATCCATTATATTTATTAGGCCAAAGCAGAGAATATGTGCAATGGTTTTTGGGTTGTGACACTTTATAGAGTAACAATCTTTATTATACTATTGGGGACTCATTAGACTAAAGTGGTAATACTTTGACGAACCTTTCCTCATAAACTAACTTTTGGGGTTGAGTTAGGCCCATATATCATATCTTCACATGGTATCAAAATCAGACTTATCTCAATTTCTTGTTCACAGATGTTGGGCCCCCATTTATAAGTGTTTACGCTCTAGTTGAGGTCTGGGCGTGTGAGAGAGTGTTAAGAAGTCTCACATCAGTAGATGGATGGAAAATCGGTCTTCTTATATGGACTAGACAAACCTCCCCTCATAAGCTAGCGTTTGGGGTTGAGTTAGGCCCAGACACCATATCTTCAGCGTAATAACCCTACATGAAATATTAGCCTAAAGCACCAATACCAAAAACCTAAGCAAAATAGCGTCAAATCTCTCTTTGTATAATGAAATGGTCGACATGATGAACATATTTTATAACTATTTTAGGTTGTTTTAAAATTTGAAAAAGCAAAACAGTTTTGTACATCAACAACCAATATAAAAAGGGTCCAAGCAAAACTCTTAATTCCAACATCAAGCCAAAGAAAATCTTTCAAAAACTAAGAAAAAACAAAAAATCTTTTACTCTAGAAAACTAAAAGAAAAATGGGTGCTAACTACTCAGTTACATTGCATGAAGCTCATAATATGCCAATCACACCACAATTCAAGAGGTCTCAAGTCATTGCTTTCCACTCTTCAACAAAATGGAAGCTCCATTTTGATTCTTTGAAAAATACAAACAAATTGGTAACCATTTTAAACTATCTTTCTATTTTAACCTGATTGATTGTAAATAGTTGATAAGCTAACAATCAGTTATGCGTTTAGATGAAAGTGTTGAAACTGTTAATAAACACTTGATGATGTGTTTGGTAAAACATGTTGACAAGTTGTTAATTTGTAAGAATGACTAAAATATCCTTTAAAATTTACAATAAATTATAAAATTAAAGTACCCATGTAAAGATATTTTGAGAATCTTAAAAATATAAGGATAAAAATATTTGGTCAAACTAAAAATGCTTATATTATAAGCTGAAAAGTCATAAGTTGAGAATGATCAATTTATGGATTTTGACTTATAAGGTGTTTATCAAACACGTAAATAAACTAAAAAGTACTTATAAACCAGTTTGATTAGCTTATAAACTTAGCCTTACATCGTCACCGTCGTAATAGATAATCTACCTTCTAATCATTTGATATTTTTGCTCTGTTGTTACTAGGTTGTTATTGACTTCACAGCTACATGGTGTGGTCCTTGCAAATGCATGGAACCAATTCTTAATGACTTTGCAGATAAATATATAGATGTTGAGTTTGTCAAGATTGATGTTGATGAATTGGATGTATGAATTACTTACCATCACATTCCTTTTCTATTATTTTTTTTCATACTATCGAGTTGACTTCTCATATGGTCATTCAACTAATAGTTATTATCTCAGAACGTCACTTTTTTTATTGAAAAAAATTGGAATCAAGAAAGAAATGTGACATTTTGAGATAATAACTGTTAGTTGAGTGACCATCTTAGAAATCAACATCATACTCGTCTGATGTCTCGATTAATACTAATTTCTCAAACCTTGGTTGAATCGCTAACAGGACGTAGCTCAGGAATACGGGATTCAAGCGATGCCAACGTTCGTGTTGATAAAGAAAGGGAAAGTTGTTGACAAGATTGTTGGAGCAGATAAAGATGGACTAAAGATGAAAATTGAGAAACACAAAGCTATGTTCATATAAGCAAATTAAACCAAAGTTTGCAACAAATGTTTGAGCAGGGTTTGTTTTATCACATTTTGATTGAAATAACTTAGCTTATGTAACTCATCTATAGTTCTTGCTCACTTATTATTGTAAACTTCATTAAATAGGCTGATTAAAGCACTAATGTTTCACATTTACTTGGTTTGACCATGTACTAATTCTAAGTTTTTTGTACTTATAATGTCCTTTTCCAAATCCAACATCCTATAGTCATATACGTGTGAATGTAGAATTTGAATTTTATAGGTCGACATACCAATAAAAGTAATAACAATTTGTATTATTGGGTTCGAAATCTGATATATATTTCCTTACATAATTAGCAGATTTCTTAACACACAAACAAGGTTTGAGCCAAAATTATTGAGTTCACCTAAATTCGTAACTCGTAACTCATACTTCATCCGCTTCAATTTAATTTGTCTTGTTTTGATTTGACACAAAATATAAGAAAGTAAATAAGATTTTTTAATCTAGTGATCTAAAATTAAAAAAATGTGTGGAATGTAAAAAAAAATCTTCAAAATCAATTGTCAATTTGCAAACATAATTTTCTTTTTCATTAACTACAAAATCCTCAAATTGTTTCATGTAAATTTGTTCTTCTAAATTATTATAAAGAAAAACAATCTTGGAGTTTATTTACTCAACCTCCAAATCTAGACTTGCAACTTAGCCCAAAACCATACAAATAGAAGATATTTTTACAATAGGGAGAAAATTTCATCAAAGTCAACTCCCTTCTTCTAGCTAAAACCTTTGACAACTAACCTCGCCTTATACCTAGACGCAGAGATATGTTGCTCTTGTTTTACTCTAAAGATCCATTTGTTTGTTAATGCTTTCTAATCTTTCGGTAATTTCACTAATTCGTATGTGTCATGTTCTAGCAGCAACCTATTTGATGGTAATGAAGAATTTTGTTTGCGAAAACAAAAAATTAATGGAGGAGATTTGGAAATGAAGATTCACCCTGTTAAAGATTTTATGTGAAGAAGGTGTAACAAATTTATTTTCTCACAAATTCAGACCAAGCTGGGGAGGAGCGGGGGGGGGGGGGGGGGATTATTGAGTGTTTGCCTTGATTTTTTTTTTCTTTCTATATTTGTCTTATCATTTCTGTTGTAGGGAAAAGTTTTTAACTCTCACTTGGTAGCATTTACAATGTAGTCATGAAAACTTTCAGAGTTTTATTTAGAGAGATAATTTGTGAGACACAAGTGTTATATTGTCATTTGTGTAAACATCTTTTTATTCTGACTGAATTTTGTAAGGTAACTTCTTTCGATATTTTGTACTCTCTTTTATATAGTAAATTTCTCATCTCTTCTTGTTGATGTAGGCAGTAAGTCGATTTATCGAAGTGTTAAAGTATTATGTCTCTTTTGATATATTTTTCTTCTTGTTGTCTAATTTATCATCTTTCGATGATTACTTTAGCTAGCTTCTGCATGACACCTGATTAATTCAGTCCTTACCACATAACCTTCAATTTGGTTGAACTTTAAACCACATATATAGATGAAAGGGTTATTCCTTAGCACTCACAAGTCAAAAAGAAGAAAAAGAGAAACCACATTCCATCAACTTTGAGTTCAATTAAATACTAATTAAAAACATGCTTTACATAACATTGTTATACCTAAAAGACCACAATGGAACAGATGTTAACAAAGTGGCAGACTTCACTTTATTCAATTGGATTCTTTTCACCAAAATTTGTTCCTTAACAATCAGCATATGGAGTTTCAACTCATGCACACTATTTTCATTGCAAAATTCTCTCATGAATGTCTTCTACATGCTTTTGTATTTTGTGCACAAGTACAATTACATATTATAACAACACAACTTTAAAATTATACCACTGGATTCATTTATCATACAATATTAATCTTTTTCTCATGCATGAAAATATTGTGAGACTCAAATCTAAATTTCTAAAAGTTAAATTGTTAAAGATACATTCTTTTATTTATCTAGGTCCTCAATATTTCTTAGCTTGTGTTAAATGGCGGATTCAAGATTTTAAAATTTGTGGATTCTTTTTGCTATTATTCCAAAATATAATCACGATACGTACACATCTAATTGTTCAATCTCAAAACATAATTTGGAACTAGTTTCTTGAGGTGTTTCAAAATAAGCAAATCTTTGAATAAGCACCCGGAACTCATCCTAGATCCCCAAGACACAAACAAAAATAAACAAGTTAATTTGAATCATCAAATCACCAATATTCGAGATCGTCTGGACCAAATGTTGATCGTGGTCAACTCAAATTTTTAAAATGAACTAAAAATCCAACCAATGATCCAAATCACTCCCAAGCCCCTCAAGACCCCATGCAAAACATGTGATGATGTCATAAATTACCCTGCATTAGAAATATTGGACCAAACCACCAATACCAAAAGCCAAAGCAAAATAGCATCAAATCTCTCTTTGTATAATAATGGTCTACATATATAATTGAGGAACATATTCTATTGTTTTAAAATTTGAAAAAGCAAAACAATTTAGTACATGAGCAACCAATATAAAAAGGTTCCAAGCAAAACTCTGAATTCCAACATCAAGCCAAAGAAAATCTATCAAAGACCCTAAGTTGAAGAGCAAAAGTCTTTTACTCCAAAAAACTAAAAGAAAAAATGGGTGCTAACAACTCAACTACTTTGCATGAAGCTCATAATATGCCAACCACATCACAATTCAAGAAATCTCAAGTCATTGCTTTCCACTCTTCAACAAAATGGAAGCTCCATTTTGATTCATTGAAAGATACAAACAAATTGGTAACCATTTTGCACAAGAACTAATTCTCTATTGATATTGTGTATGGTTTTTAACTTAGAGTTTAAGTTATCTATATCGTCAGTATAAGAAATCTTTACCCCATCAGGTCACCTTTACCTGTTGTAGCAAGATTACAAACCCCACATTATAAGGAAACTTACATGTAGATATCTTTAGATGATCTGATGGTGTAAAATTCTTTTTACATTGAAGGTGTATATATAACTAAACGCCTTTAAATAATATACAAATTGTGTTTAAAAAAAACTTATGTTATCATTCTATCTCAACATGTTATAGCAAGTAACTTGTCTTATTTCACATCTAAATATGTAATTATCTTGTAATGTAAACATATATTTTAAGTATATAAAATTTATACTCATTGTATATTAGAGGGTACTCTAATCATTGGATATTTCTTCTATGTTGTTACTAGGTTGTTATTGACTTCACAGCTACATGGTGTGGTCCTTGCAAATATATGGAACCAGTTCTCAATGACTTTGCTACTAAATATACAGATGTTGAGTTTGTCAAGATTGATGTTGATGAATTGGATGTATGAATTCTTAACATCACAATCCTTTTCTATATTTTTCATACTCGTCGAGTTGATTTCTCATATGGTCATTCAACTAATAACTATTATCTCAGAATGTCACTTTTTTATTAACAAAAAGAAATGACTTTATGAGATAATAACTATTCGTTCATTAGTTGAGTGATCGATCATCTTAGAAATCAATCTCATACTCGTCTAACGTCTCAAATCTTCGTTGAATTGTATACAGGATGTAGCTCAGGAATATGGGGTTCAATCGATGCCAACGTTCGTGTTGATGAGGAAAGGGAAGGTTGTTGACAAGATTGTGGGAGCAGATAATGATGGACTAAAGATGAAAATTGAAAAACACAGAGCTATAAATTAAACCAATGTGTGCAACAAATGTTTTAAGCAGAGTTTGCTGGAATGACACTTCCCCTGTAGAATAAAACTTCATATCTTTATCACATTTTGATTGAAAGAACTTAGCACATTATTGTAAACTTCACATTCAAGAGGCTGATTAAAGCACTAATGTTACACATTTACTTGGTTTGAACAAGTGTATTAATTCTGAGTTTTGTGTTCTTATAATGTCTTTTTTCAAATCCAACATCCTATAGTCATACAGGCGAATCTAGAATTTAAACTTTATGAGTTCAGACGGTTCAAAATCGAATCAAAATCAATAATTCGAACCAAAAATAAGTTATTGGTTTAACGATATTGGATTATTGATTTAGAAATTTTGATAACAGTTTTGATTTTTTTATTATCGGGTTATTGGTTGTAATTACTGGTTTGAGGTTTTTTCTTAATGGTTAACCAATCGATAACCCAATAATAAATTAATAAATTATATTTATACCATTCGGTATATAATGTTTTAGACTTAAGGTTTAGTTTCATACTTTTGTTTTTGACTGTCTCAAACTCTGGATTATTCTACAATATGCAAGTGTTTGCTTTTGAGCAAGATGTAATCTGTCAACTGATCATATGTATGGTTCATTTGGTTTGTCACCTTGTTTCTAAATGATTTTTTTTGTGTCAAATCTTAATTGTTAAACCAATAACCGAACCGTTAACGATCAATAATCGATGAACCGATAACCAATAAGCAATATCTTATTGGTTCTATAATGGTTTAACATATCTACAAACAAATAACCACTAAGTCAAATCAATAAACTTCAAAACTGAACCGAAGCAATCGATACGCAACCCTAGTTCAACATAACACTAATCTTACTAATCATTTGCATTATTGGGTTCGAAATTTAATATTGTTATATGTTTAGCAGATTTTTTAACACAAAAATAAACTTTGAGTCAAAACTACTGAATTCATCTAAACTCATAATTCATACTTCATCCGTTTTAATTTATTTGTCTGCATTTAATTAGACGTGTAATTTAAGATAGTAAAAAAAACTTTTAAATTTTATAGTCTAAAACTAAAATATGTAAAATGTATCAAAATATTTTTTAATCTATCTTGTGGTCTTAAAGATGCTACATGGAAAGTTGAGATGAACGAGTTACCAAAAAAAGAAAATAAACATTCTTTTTTAAATGAACTAATAAGAAAACTAAGATAGAAAAATTGAAATGAGAAAATCTTGATTCCTCTTGTGATATTTGGGGTTCGAATCCGAAACTCCTTAATTCAGATGGACCCTCAGTCCCTCATTACCATTGTGTCAGAGGCATAGCTTTTATCAATGGTGTCCAACTTTAATATATATCCTTTTAAATATAAAATTTGACATATATATATAACGTAATTTTCTGACGAAGGGTGTCCAAATGGACACTTGGATGGCTGTGGCTACCCATTGTGTTCAAGACTTTTTTTATACAATATTGTTGTGCAACTGAGATACACTTTGTCAACAAAAATGAGAAATGCAACTTTTCCATTTTAAATGATATGATAAATAAATACAATAAATTACATGTTACACCTTTATGATTTGACTTATTTTAAGTCCGCTAGATATCAAAAGAAATTAAAATGAAAACAAGAATATCCTTGAGAAATGCAGCTTTAGAAGTTTCCCTTTTAATAAAGAAAATGAAAATGGTATAATATGTAAAAGAAAAATCAATCACCTAAATTTTTACCTTTTTAGATTGATCTCTTTTACTAGAATTTTAAAGCAATTCTGGAGAATATAAAAAACAACTATACAGTGATTTAAGAAATAATTAGGAATATTGTTACATAAGTGATGAGTAAAACTTTTCACTAAGATTCCTCCATCACCATCTATAAGAACTTATTTGAAAACTCACATATAATTAGATTTAGATATAATTATACAATTTTGACATATAATTATGATTATTTTAAAAGAGCGGTAAAAGTTCTCAGTATTTCTTCCATCATACACCTATTTGAGTAAATTTTATGGGGTAATTTTTTTCGATCTTTTTAAACTCTCTTCTATGTATAGTAAATTAATTTTTTTCTCTGTTAGATATATAGATCGATTGATCGAACTATGTTAAGATAGTATTATGTTTCTTTTGATATATTTCTTTTTTGATATTTAATTTATTAATATAGTAGCTTTCGCATGATACCAAAATTATTTCAGTCCTTACAACATGAACCTTTAATTTGGATGAACTTGAAACGACATAGATGGAAGGGTTATTCTTAGCACCCACACTCAAATATAAGAAAGAGAGGAACCACATTCCATCAACTTTGGTTCAATTAAATAAATGATTTACATGATATTTTTCATATAATAAAATTATATTTCATGACAAATATTTTTGTTGTACCTAAAGGACCACAATGGAACAGATGTTAAGAAAGTGGCAGACTTCACTTTATAATTCAATTGGAAATATTCTCTTCACCAAAATTTGTTCCTCTACAATTATGAGCAATATACATATATGAAGTTGTAATTGAATTGCACACTATTTTCATTGCAAAATTCTCTAGTGAAAATGTCTTCTAGATGCTTTTGTGTTTGTGCACAAGTACAATTACATATTCTAACAAGACAACTTTAAACAATATATATATATATATATATATATATATATATTCGTTTTATCTGAAAGTTAAACTGTTAAAAATATATTCTTTTTTTTATTTAGGTCCTCAATAATTCCTAGTCCTAATTTGTGTTAAGAGACGGATTTAGAATTTTAAATTGATGGGTTTCAAATTTTAGGACATACATGACTACTTACTCGGTTCATAATAGATTATTTGTACCTATTAAATGAACTTTTAAAACACAATTACATATTTTGAACAAAAGTTATTAAATTATATCAAATTAGTAAGATATGACGTAAATAAACCTCTTTTTGTGTTTGGGTGCATCAAAAGGGCGCAAAGGACATATTTACTTTAAAGTTATCAGGTGTAATTGAACTCAGTATTTTTTATACGATCAATCCAGAGAAGGTTAGACTTGTTTGAGTTTTAATCCTAGATCCGCAATAAATGTTATAAAAATCTCAATTTCCATTTTTTTAGCTATTTTAATTGGTGATTTTAGTTTCATATTCAATGAATTTACTTTTTTGGGGCCATAATTTTGCATGATATAAATAAGAATAGAATCTATCATTTTCTTGTATGCAATGCTATCCAGCTTTTCCCTTAATTAAAATTGAAACTTTATGCTATTTTTCATCTTGTAATCATATTCCTATTTTCAAAATAATATGAACCAATACTTTAGAGAACATTGTTTGTAACACCAATAATAATATTATAAAATAATACTACAATTTGTTAATAGATATAATGTTCTTTTTCAAGTATTGGTTCCTATTATTTTTAGATATAAAATTACTAGATGAAGAATATAACTAATAAAGTAGCTGTAAGTACTAATAATCAACTTTTTTCCAGGTTGACATTATGGTAAAAAGTAAAAACTTCCCTGTTCACACAAAGTCAAATACGTGTGCTAGTAGCGGAGCCATGATTTTTCTCAAGGAAGCGGAGTACAAAATATGAAAAAGTGAATACACGAAAATGTTGGAGGTCCAACATCTACTATATATACATAAAAAATAATTTTAATTACATATAAACCATATAGTTTTTATGGAACGAGGTTTGGATAAACCCCATGAATCCTTACTAGCTTTGCCCTTGCTTGAATATATAATATTCTTACTTTATCAATGATAAATTAACATGTATTTACTTCTTTAAATCACTTAGTCATGGTAAGTTATACTCTTTCTATTTCAATTTGTTGTCTTACTTTTCTTTTTAGTCCACCTAATAAAGACAACCTTTTTTTCTTCTCTTTTTACAATTATTTTTTCAACTTTCCATATGAAAGGTTAAAATCGTAAGATTAAAGGACATTTTGATACATTCTACATATCTTTAGTAATTTACGACTACAAAATTCAAAAATATATTAAAACTCAAGTCAAAATCAGTCAAACAAATTGAAATAAAAAGGTATTAGTTTCGGTATTTTCATGTAGTTATCTTCTTAGTGACCTCGATAGCATAATATTATATTATATTGTCAGCGTATAGAATTTAAAACACATTAGAATAAAGTGATAATGACACTAAATTATAAATATTGGACCAAAGGACCATTATCAATTAAACAAAAAAAAAAGCAATTTAGCATCAAAATCTTTAATTTCTTTATATAAATAAAAAAAGTGTAATGGTCGACCTAATGAAGAACATATTCTATACTCATTTATAAGTTTATTTTTACATTTAAAGAAAGAAAAATTTGTACATCAGCAACCTCTATAAATAGGGTCTTTGCAAAACTCTAAGCTCCAACATATCAAAGTAAAAAATAACCTCTTAAAAACTAGAAGTTAAAAAAGAGGGAGAATCTTTTTTAAAGAAAAAACTTGAAGAAAAATGGGTGGTTACTACTACACAACTTGGCCTGAATTTAACAAGAAGCCAATCACACCACAAATCAAGGGGTCTCAAGTCATTGCTTTCCACTCTTCAACAAAATGGAAGCTCCATTTTGATTCTTTGAAAGATACAAACAAATTGGTAATGGTCATTTTACTCTATTGTAACATGTTGTAGAGCCCGTTTCGATTAGCTGATAGTAAATAGTTGATAAGCTTTAAGTTTTGAAAGTCGTTTGAAACTGATTTTATGAATAAACATTTAAGTCTTTAGATAGAAGTGCTGAAACTGGTAACTATTTTGGTTCTTTGAAAGATATAAGCAAATTCGTAATCATTTTTACACTATTACTCTATTTTAACCTATTGTAGAGCTCGTTTCAATTAGTTGATGATAAATAGTTGATACGCTTTAAATGTTGCAAATCAAATTTTAAGAGTTTGAAATTGATTTTATAATTAAACAGGTAAATATTTAGATAAAAGTGTTGGAACTGATAATTATTTTGATTCTTGAAAGATATAAGCAAAATGGTAATCATTTTTACACTATCACTCTATTTTAACCTATTGTAGAGCTCGTTTCGATTAGTTGATGTTAAATAGTTGATAAGCTTCAAGTGTTGAAAATCAATTTTTAAGTGTCTGAAACTTTTTTTATAAATAAATAGTTGTGTATTTAGATAGAAGTGCTGAAACTGGTTATTAATTATTTTGATACTTTGAAAGATATAAATAAATTGGTAATCATTTTTACCCGATTATTATATTTTAACCAGCTTTAGAGCTCATTTCAATTAGCTAACGGTAAATAGCTGATAAGCTTTAAATACTGATACCTGACAGTTTTTTCTAAAGGTTGAAACTGATTTTATAAATAAACAATTACGTATTTAGATAAAAGTATTGAAACCGATAACCACTTTGATTCTTTGAAGATACAAACAAATTGTAAATTATTACTATATGTTACTAATCATTTGCCCTGTTTCTACTAGGTTGTTATTGACTTCACAGCTACATGGTGTGGTCCTTGCAAAAACATGGATCCAATTATCAATGACTTTGCTGCCAAATATACAGATGTTGAATTTGTCAAGATTGATGTTGATGAACTAGTTGTAAGACTTCTTGAACTTCACAATCCTTTTCTTTTTTTCGAGTTTAAGTTCTATAAATTGACGTATTTACACAATCAGGTCCACTTTATAAGATAATTACATGCAAACCTCTATAATAAACAATACAATTTGGTAAAAATAATAGAAGTTAATAACGTCAGTGTATATATCTTAAATCCTTTTCAATGATACTAATTGCTCGAATCTTGGACGATTGGATACAGGATGTAGCTCTGGAATACGAGGTTCAAGCAATGCCAACGTTTGCGTTGATGAAGAGAGGGAAGGTTGTTGACAAGATTGTGGGAGCAGATAAAGATGGACTAAAGATGAAAATTGAGAAACACAAAGCTAGCTTATACTAAGCAAACCAAAAGGAAATACAAAGGAATGGCACTTCCTGTGTTGAATAAAATTCATGTCTTTGCGCGAATTATCAAGTGGATGATATCGATCGAGTGGTCTCAGTTATGATTTTTTAATTGATGCAACTAGCTGTGTATTCATCTCAAGTTCTTGTTCAGTTCTGATTGTGAAATTTCAAAGAGGCTGACTAAAGCACTATTTTTTGTTACATTTATATTTGAATAAGAAAATGTCTATCTGTTTTTGTGCTCATATGTCTTTTCCATAAAAAGTATATTTGATATGATCAATAAATGCAAGTAAATACATGTAGTCAGAGCAACTTTGAGGTTTGACAAGTACATAAAAGTTTGCAAGATGTCCACTCCCGAATGGGTCTGCCGTCCGCAATTTAAATTTAGTCGGAGTTTCAATGCAGGTTTTGAATACTAGGTGGGAAACCAAAAAAAGAAAAAGTTTGCAAGATGTCAAACAGAATTACAAGGAGAATATGTAATTTGTCAATTGGAAGTAATTTTGTAGCTGGTCTGCAATGCGCAATTTAAATTTGGTTGGAGCTCCAATGCAGGTTTTAAATAAGGTTGCAAGATGTCAAACAAAATTAAAAGGAGAATATGTAATTTGTTAATTGGAAGTAATTTGTAACTTTTCTTTTCAAACAGAAGATATTTATGCTTGTGCATTATTAAATTACTTTCTAGCTTTATATGGAGGAGCAGTGTCTTGAAAATCATCTAAACAGACGTGTATTGTCACTTTATAATGAAATCTGAATTTATAGCTTTAGACAAGGTTGATGAAGAAGTTGAATGGTTTTGAGATATTTTAAAAGACATGTCATTTTGGCTCAAACTGTTCGCTCATATATGCATACATTGTGATAGTCAAGCGACAAAAGAAAGGGCTGAAAGCGTTATATATGACGGAAAAATCTCGTCACATACAACAAAGACATAATATTGTTAGATAACTGCTTTCTAGTGAAATTATCATTACTAGCTATGCAAAGCCAAAAAATAATGTGTCAGATCTAACACAAAAGGCCTAACTAGAGAGATGGTTGAAAAATTATCGAAGAGAATGGGACTATTGCCGAGGACAAGTGATTGTGGCGGTGACTCTACCACCTAGAAGACGGTATATCCCAAAATTTAGGTTCAAGAAATTCAAACAAAGTCATTGATGACTGTTCAACAATATAAAAAAAAAAACCTCTAGTCCATTCCCGTGGTGAGACAATGTTCAATATTAAGGATAAAGTGTTAAGAGTTTTTAATGTTTTTTAAGTTTGATATAATACATATCAATTAGTGTGTCAACATGATGACACATTTAGGAATCACTTATATAAGTGTGAAGTGTAAATCGCTCCAAGGAGAATTTTGTAAAACTAATTCTCTACGCACTTATGAACCGAATAGTGTTCATCGATGAAATGAACAAAATAGTGAGAACTAAATATGGTTAAAAAGTTAATTGTGTGGCTTATGTTGTCTACGTATACACCAAAATTCGACAATTCAAATATATCAAATATATCGACTGACCGAGTATATATGATATATGTTTCACTACGAAAAGTTCAAAGAAAAACTTACTTATTCAAATGCAATTAATCTTTACTTACGAATCACATAGTTTGTTATTCCTGTTTTTCATCAAATAGTCATTCTCCATTTACGTAGTGGATTGTTGGGTTTTAAAAAGTGTAAATGAGAAATGAAGTATTCTTCCGAAAAGACACAAAGAGACATGATGTAATTTGAATAGCACATTTTCACATTGAATGGGTTGTGGCTTTTTTTAGGGATTGTGACTTTTCCGATGAATTGTGATTTTTTTTAATAGGGCATATGTTCATACTACTCTTTGTTGGTTGTAGCCAGTAAATAGAGGGGTTTTCTTTGATTTTTCTACATCAATTTTTTTGAACTTCTTCTGCATATTTTCTTACAAACAAAAGTATAAAATTGGTGTTGATTTGTTACTTATTTTGAGTTGGACGAAGTTATTAACGTTTGAGGTATCACTGCACCAATAATAGGTACATTGATTTTATCTAGGGAGGAAACCTGGAGTATGGACTAAAGAAGGAATAAAGAAGGAACAAGTGATACCATCTACCCTTTATTTTAACTCCTCAAGTTATTTCAAGATAGTAGGAATCAATACTTGAACAAAACATTGTTTCCATCAATAGCAGCAACATTTGACTTCTTAAACATGATAATAAAGTAATAATAGGGTGAAAAATACAGAGTGAGAATAAAGTGGTAAAGATCCTGCATTAGTAATACTGAAAAAAAGAACCAACAGAAACAAAAGACACATAGCATCAAATCTTCTAATAGATGATGGAATGATCAACACAACTCATAATGAACATATTCTCTATTAATTTTAAGTTTCTTTTACATCAGCAACCACTATAAAAAGGGGTCCCCTGCAAGACTCTAAGCTCCAACAACAATCCAACGATAATCTTTCGAAAACTAGAAGAGCAAGTTTGAAGAAAATGGGTGCTAACTACTCATCAACTTGGCATGAAACTCATAATATGCCAATCACACCGCAAATCAAGAGGTCTCAAGTCATTGCTTTCCACTCTTCAACAAAATGGAAGCTCCATTTTGATTCTTTGAAAAATACAAACAAACTGGTAACCATTAACTGTGTACAAGACTATCACTCTATTTAGTCGTCTTTTGAGTGACTTGATAGTGTAAAAAATTTGTTACTTGTGTCATAGATGTCATTGTATGTATATTAGAAATCAGATGGTACTAATCATTGGTATCTTTTGCTCTGTTTCTACTAGATTGTTATCGACTTCACAGCTACATGGTGTGGTCCTTGCAAATACATGGAACCAGTTCTTAATGACTTTGCTGCTAAATATACAGACGTTGAGTTTGTCAAGATTGATGTCGATGAGCTGGATGTATACCCTTATTATCTTTAACTTCACAACCCTTTTCTTTTTTTCCCTACACTCTTTGGTATTTATACGGATACTAATTTCTCTAAATCTTGGATGAATTGTAAACAGGATGTAGCTCAAGAATATGGGGTTCAAGCAATGCCAACGTTCGTGCTGATAAAGAAGGGCAAGGTAGTTGACAAGATTGTTGGAGCAGACAAGGATGGGCTACAGAAGAAGATTCAGAAACACAAAGCTATCTACGTCTAAACGAACCAAGGCAGTTATGTAATCAGCAGAGTTTACTCGACGATAGGTGTCTCTGTAGAATAAATGTCATATCATTGTCACTAAGAACTTGTTATGTACTCATCTATGGTTCTTTCTCACTTCTGATAGTAAAATCCAAACAGGCTGATTTAAGCACTAATATTGGTATATTTGATATGAATAAGTAAAAGGTCTTTCAGGTTTCTGTGTTCATAGAATGTCTAATATTCATTGGTGTATCCTATGCCCCTGAACTCCACATTAGAATATAAAATTTGAAAATACTAAAGTATCTTTAACATTGCCATACGACGTCTTTATCATGGAGAATCAATATAATGATAAAGATAAATGAGTGTAAGTAAAAGACATTTAGTCAGAGCACCTTGGAGTAAACCTGTCATCCGGATGGAGTTAGCTGACGAGGAGCTAAATGAAAAATCTCCGAAGGAGAGATTTCGTCCATACCAATGCCAAAAAGCGCCAAGGCAATATATTCATCAAAGGTCTGCCATAGATGGAATACACAATTAGAACATAGTGCCACTACTCACAACTACAATACTTGATATATAGCATCCACCTCCAAATCAAACACAGCTCTTAAACTACTTACTCCTTTTACATCCAACAAAAGAAAATGCAAGCAGCTACAGAAGTAGCTACATTAGCTCCTCTTTTGGTGCTTACTATTTGTAAATGTTGGAAGGCATCCTTAAGATTATATCCTAATATGCACAATTTCATTTCTACAGAAAGGAGGCTAAATATTTACATTCCGCAGCAACTCCAAGATAGTGTTAGTGACACCTTAAGTTAAACATAGGACTAGTCAATGCTCCTGCATAGCACCCTTCTGAGATCAGATTTCTGATCTGCATTTAGCCTTGATGGAAATTTAATGTCAAACTTGATCTTCAGATTCCCTTTTTTGCCACGTTCCTTTGATATTGGCATTCCCTCATTTTGGATTATCAGCTCCTGTCCTGGTTTGACAATCTCTTTGATTGGTATTGTGAGTTCCCTTCCGTCCAAAGTAGTCAAGCTGATAGTTTTTCCAGTGAGAGCATCTAGTAAAGATATTTTCTGATTCATGACTAGATCATTTCCATCCCTCTTGAAGACAGCATGTGGCTTTTCATCTATCACAAAAATAAGATCACCAGGGGCAGCTCCATATTCATAGTCCCCTTTCTCTGGAAAAGTTATTTTTGTGCCTTTCTTCCAACCTGGTTTGATGTGTATTGCTAAGACCTCTTCAACAGTTGTTGGCTTACTGCAAAAACAAATTCACACATGGAAGAAAAGTGATTACAATAGGACTTGAGGTTAGAGCCACTGAGTGGAATAATAGAGTGAAACTTCATAATTTAATACATTCATGGCTTGTAATCCACATATTTGCAGAACTATTGTCAATATTTGCCATTGCTTTGCTACCCCAACCCTCACCTTGACCCTCCAAAAAAAGAACAATTGCTTTCAGTAGCTAAAAGTTTTGCCTCCCATTAACTAAAGCTTTTAAAGTAGTTTTATCATTGCACAAAGGAAACAAAACACTGAGCACGATCAATCAGCATACCAAGTGGTCATAAGCTCTATCTATAAAGAGAATGGGACAGTAAAGTTAGTTTATGAGGTGAGGATTACCAAAGACCATACACACATAGAACTAGACATTTGGAGTGTGGACAATACAGCATTGGGTAAAGCAATAATAAGGATAGGGCTGGCTCAAATACCATGTAAAAAATGGAATTTAGGCCTGACTTAACACTTAAACCTAGATTATGATGTGAGCCTATATAAGGAGACAACAACTCATCCTCCTCAAATAATATGAGACAATTAATATTTTGAACAGGGGAATTGTAACCGAGATCAATCTACCTCCGGGATGACCATAAATAAGCATTAAGCAACAGGGACTTTGATATACATCTGCAAACTGGCCTGGGTTTAAGAGCTTTTGATCCCTAACAGAAAGAATTGCCATGTTTTTTCACTACAACAATCACATGTCTTTTTCAACCTTCAAGACTTGTTAAGAAACAAAGAAATGACAGCATTACATGTTTTGTCAATGTACGAATGGAGGATGTGCAAAAGCACCAGAGTTAACAAAATAAATATCTAGTCCACTCAATTAGCTGAAAAACATTTGGTCAAGATGCATTTAAGACATTAATCTCACTTAATGATATTTTTGCAAGTGATGGGCAAAGAAATAACTTTGCAGTAGGTTGACAGGTAGTGTGTCAGTAGAAATTGAAGAGAACTTCTAGTATCACAAAGCCAAATTATTGCGTAATAAAATGACATGGGTCCAATCAGAGTAAAATGGGTATTAATCTTTTAGCCAGTCTCAACTACTATAGTTGTTGTGAAAATAGTTTTCAACCCAAGTGAGTATCATCTTTCAGAACAAAAACTTAACACTAACACAGGATAATGATCCTACTTAATCCTCAATTCTATCAAATAGGTTTTTGCTGCAACACCAAGGTGTTCTAACCTTGCTGTCAGTTCAAAGCATATTCTTTATAGCTATGCCAAGCTAGATACCGGCTGATACACATCGGGATGTCAAAGCGCTATCAAACTTCTACCATACTCCACCAACTACGCGGTTTCAAAACAGAAATTGGGACATTTGTTCATTGAACCAGGTAGCAGAGTGAATCTTGACCATTAAACATCAATGAATCTATAACCATAGAAGCATAAAGGACCTCAGTTTCGCGAAACACCCAAAAAAGTCATACACATTTCAGCTGTTAGCAAATTCAGCAATTGAAAACATTTAACTTCTATCCTCCAGAGTTCAAACAAATACCAAATACCAAAACACCTACTTTTTTTGCTACCAAATTTGCATTCAATCTCAGCAATTTGATGATTAAAAATGAAAATTTGCTCCAGCTACAGAACAATTTTGATTCAGAAAGTACAATAATCTCAGTCAATACCTCAGAAGAAAAGTAAATTAACTTTTTGCTTCAGAAAAAAGGAAATTGACTAAAATTAAACAAAGTCATGCTTCATTAAAAAAATATTTTAATTTTTCGAATTCATCAAAGATATTTAATATAGGAACAAAGATGTGCAATTACGTATTCAACGATGACGCACAAAAATACTTGTAAATATGCGTATAATATAAGGTATACCTACCCAGAATCATCAAGAAGAATCCTTGAAATCTTCATTTTCCTTCTAGATCCTTTGTAAAGCTCCTCCAAGCTACACGGAAGTTTATTCTCCACCGGCGCCGCTTTCCGACCAACTCCGGCACCAGAACCACTACTAAACCCCTCCGATCCACCAAAAAACTCAGCAAAAATATCCTCCGCTTCACGCGTATTGAATCTAAACCCTCTACCATTACCAGTCCCACTACCAGCACTAGTCGGCGATGCCGAAGAAAATTGACCAGACTTCAACGCATCCTCACCGTACAAATCATAGATCTGACGCTTCTGAGGATCACTAAGCACATCATACGCCTCAGAAATCTGCTTGAATTTCGCTTCTGCTTCCTTATTGTTCTGACTATTCTTATCAGGATGCCATTTCATCGCTAATCGCTTGTACGATCTCTTTAAATCTTCTTCACTCGCATTCCGAGATACTTTCAGTAAGTTATAGTAATCAACTCCCATTGTAGCTACCCGTCGGAAAAATCACCACCGGCGGTCGTGAAATGCCCAAGGTAGATGAAATGATTGATGTTGAGCTAAGATACGCCTGAGCGAGATATAGAGAATTAGAGATTTTTTTATATTCGAATTTTGTTAAAATGACTGCGCTGTTACATAATGATAATGACTAGCCTTTTCCAAAGGGATAAAGCAGACTGACATAAAAAGGAGAGATGGAAGAATCATGCTACATTATACTCCCACTCCCTGTTCCAATTTATATGATTTACTTTCCTTTTTAGTCAGTTAAAAAAAAAATGACATATTTTTATATTAAGTAACTATTTCACTATAAAATATCTACTTTACGAAATGATTTATTGCCACACAAATTTCTATCATTTATTTTGGACCACAAATTTTAAAAGTCTTCCTTTCTTTCTTAAATTTCGTGCTGAGTCAAACTACATCACATAAAATGGGACGGAAAAAATAGCTTCTTTTAATACAATTTTTTTTTAAAAAATATTATTTT
The DNA here is from genome assembly GCA_029582685.1 of Solanum piurae. Lineage (NCBI taxonomy): Eukaryota > Viridiplantae > Streptophyta > Magnoliopsida > Solanales > Solanaceae > Solanum > Solanum piurae. The sequence continues at coordinate 519 of JAJOOO010025818.1, read as the reverse complement.
TATTAAAGTATGGAGGTCAAATCAATTAAGTTTTTTTTTTTTTTGTGTGTGTATAATTTGAATATATGAGATAAGGTTATGATTTATGATGTTTCAGACCTAAATGGGACGGAAAAAATAGCTTCTTTTAATACAATTTTTTTTTAAAAAATATTATTTTTATTAAAGTATGGAGGTCAAATCAATTAAGTTTTTTTTTTTTTTGTGTGTGTATAATTTGAATATATGAGATAAGGTTATGATTTATGATGTTTCAGACCTAAATGGGACGGAAAAAATAGCTTCTTTTAATACAATTTTTTTTTAAAAAATATTATTTTTATTAAAGTATGGAGGTCAAATCAATTAAGTTTTTTTTTTTTTTGTGTGTGTATAATTTGAATATATGAGATAAGGTTATGATTTATGATGTTTCAGACCTAAATGGGACGGAAAAAATAGCTTCTTTTAATACAATTTTTTTTTAAAAAATATTATTTTTATTAAAGTATGGAGGTCAAATCAATTAAGTTTTTTTTT
>JAJOOO010025817.1:0-10363 GCA_029582685.1 Solanum piurae | reverse complement strand
TTTTTGATTTTTTTTTATCAACAACACCAACTGATTCACATTGTTTACCTTTAAAATTATCCTTATTACGAATCAGATACCGCGAAGAACTTGCATGATTAAAATTTTAAGTTTTGGGTGGAGATTCAACAAAATTAGAATCAGAATCTCTTTTTTAGGAATAATTCTAGGAATATTTTTCTTAACCATGGCAATTGATACCCACAATCAATTACTATCTCCTTAATTTTCGCCCAAATATAAAAACTTTCAACTTGAAAAATTAAAAAACCAAGAAAAAAATTAATAACTATATAAAAAGTGAAGACATGAAAATCTTCTAGAGAAGATATAACATCAACTTTTAACACATTTGTTTAAAAGGATTGAAGAAGAATGATATAAATGTTTGCATTATCAATAAATATCCACCAATAAAAAAAAACGTGTATATGAGAAAAGAGGAGAAAAAAAAGGGAACAAAATTCCACTTCCCAATAAAACTGCAACATGTTGTCACCAACTTAAAAAAATAATTAATTTAAATATAAATTACTTCCCATATATTAACGTGGGCCAAAAGGGCCAAAATATGCCAATTTTAATTTTAAAAAATCTTTTTTTGTTATAAAAATAAAAAGGGGTTATATGTTGCCAATTAGTTAAAAGAGAGTACATGTTGTGCCATTTTTTCATTTGTATGACAGGCTCTTCTAACATTGCCCAAATAAATAAGTTTTTGCGCAGATAAATCATATTTTAATTGTGGTATTTACTTTTTTCCTTTAAATTGATTTTTTTTAATTTAATTAAAATTTGCAGATTAAAGTATTTTTAGTTATGACCTAATTTTGGAATGCATAAATTTAGAAAAAAACATTTTCTTGTTCTGCATGAGTTATGTAGTATCTAATTTTGAGAGTATAAGTTAATTCTTCAACATAAGTATGGAAAACATTTTATCTTGTCCAATATAAGTTTAGAGAACTTTTATCTTATTTGATGAAAATTCATTAGGATAAGTTATGTAACTAAGAGATAACTTTGTTGTTTTAAAACTAAACGTACGTATCCATCAATATTAGTTCTATAGAAACTAAGTTATTTCGTAACTTATGGATTTTGACTTTTTAAGTCATAATGTTCTGAAATTGAATTTATGACTTGTAAAACATAATTTGTGTGCTGCGAATTTTTTCTTGTAAATATTTTTTTCCTCATAAGAAATAAATTGTGTTATGTGATTTTTATTTTAATGTCAAGGGTATCTTGGACAAACTTATTTTTAATTACTTAATAAGTTTAAAGATAAAAAATAAAATCATTAATTCAAAAGATAAAACTGACAACTACCCTAAAATAGAGATATCGTGCTTGAATGACCCACAAATAAATTCAAAAGTGATGAGCTTTTGGGAGCTACATGGAAGCCCGCTTATTTTAGTTGGAACTCTGATTGTTTTTTTTTTCTTTTTCTGTTGCACAACAATGCAAAAATTAAACAAAATGACTACTGAATTACGTTTTTTTTGTTTAAAATAACATAATTATAACTTATAACAAAAAATTATCCCTTATGACTTCTTTGTTGCTGACAAAATACATCTTCAGTATCCCTCACTTTGATAGTTGACTTGATGAAGCGTGGATCCTTTATAAAAAAAATAAAAAAAATAATGTGTTAAATCACATTATAAGAGTATTCTAAAATATAAGAGTACTTTTATTTGTTTGAAATATAACAGATTTTTTTACCATTTTAATTTAGCATATTCTAAAATCAATACGCTTAATGAAGGACCACTAATTAAGAAATGAACTTATAATCTATTTAAAAGTGCTTAGAGAATTCCATCTTCACCTGTCAATCAATAACAATGACAGCTAATTGCAACTCACAATTTTAACCAAGAAAAATGAACTTGGATGAAGATATGCAAGCATTCCACTGCGTTATAGATTACATTTACATGCACAAGTGATCAATGATTTTACATGCATGGGTAATCGACTAGGAGATGAATTCCATGAAAAACTAATTCGTCCAAACTTACACTTCACTGAAGAAGTATAAATGGTTGAAATCAATTACAAAACTTAACAAGAGTTGAGGTCGATCCCACAGGAAATGTAAAAGAAATAAGTCTACTAGCTCTTATACTCATTCGTGGGTGATATTTCCAGAAAACAAAAGTTTGTATAGTAAATATTGGGTTTGATTTAGTGTTCCAGTAATAATGTGTAACTATAATCTAGTAGTGTAAGTAGAAAATGACAGTCTCAAAGTTTTGATTATCAAATAAAAGACACCAGGATTATGCTTCCCATGATGTCGGAATTCATCTCGGATTTTGCACAAATAACGGTTATTTGATGTAAGGCATCTGTTATGAGCAAGTTAAGAACACATAAATGCTTGCCAACCCTATTAGATGAATAGCACTCGTCTTCTCTTGCTCTTTAAGTGTGTACATTATTAACCCTTGCTTCTCCTTTAGAAAACTATCCCCGCTTGCGCTCAAATCTTCCAAATGATTTATAGAATATGAACTTTGTTTGTTTCTAGATTTTCCTAATCATACCCTTCTCTCCTAGAGGCTTTTGCATCTCGTCGAAGTCTTTTGTCTTCAACTTGTGGAGACTCATCGTGGAGAGTAGATTCAATTTCCCTTTTTTACCTTCTTTATTTACTTCTCTGTGATAACGCTAAAATATACTCTTCAAAACCAATTAAAAGAGGCAGTGATCATCGTCAATAAAAATACCCAACTAAGAGTCACTGGTCAAATCCCACAAAGAATTGAATATTGTAGAAAATTCTTATCAATAAATTTGGATTGTAAAACCATTAATTTGTTATAGTATAAATAAGTGGGTGGATTATTCCACCAATATAATCAAAAGAATTATGTTATCAATGGTAACAATTAAACTAATATTTTGGAAACTTTCAAAAGTAATAACCAATCTAGGGGGTGAAGGGATTGGATATCAATGTCACATAGGGGTAATTGTGTTTCTCTATAGTGGTGAATATTCATGAATAGGCCGGGTCATCTTCAATGAAACTAATCTTCTTCAAATCTCATAGCATCCTTGCATAGAATCTCTTTTCGGTTTCATCTATATATTATACTAAACAACCCAATACCTTACTCTATTCTCTCTTTTGATGCAGAAATAGGGAAAATAGATACGACCCATAACCTCTATTTTCAAGCTAGTTATAGACATCAAACCTAAATTTCTTGTATCGGTCTAATTATCCACTCCAATCAATCTCTTTAGAGCAACGATCTGAGATCAGAAGTAGGAATTAAGTTTGCAACCTTAACCCACAAATTAACCTCATGCTAATTAGCCCAAATTAATGTAGGAACAACAACAAAAGAGTGCATAACACAATATCCACAATATTAAATTAACACCCAACCCCATAATTGCACCCCTATATCTTGGGGTTTTAGCCACCCATCACAATAAAATAAAGAAATTATGCCTTTCATGAAAGCAGTCATGGGAAACATGAAATTCAGCAATTACCTGCAAACACACTTTGAATTCAACTTCAATTTGTCAATTTCAAAAACAAAGTTGAAAAACCCAAAAAAAATTAGAAAGTGCTCTTCACAAGGTAAATTGATTTTTCTTCACTTGTGCATACACAAAAAACTATTACAACTAACATGGACTCTGTTTTTCTCTTTCCTTTGGGGTGTTTATAGTTTCTCAAAATTTGTCCCTAAACTCAATACGCTACCCATTTGGTGACATTAGTCGGGAATGCCGATCACAATTGGTGGATCACTGATTCCTCTCCAGCTCACCTTTCTTGCTCTAGACTTTAGGTGTTTGAATCTCAGTCTGTGAGCTCATTCGAGTCAGCCCTTCACATTCCGTGTATTTCTGAGTACCACCTTAGTTCGCCTTTCAAGCCTTCAAATTTTCTCCTTGGACTGTCACTTTTGGCAATGGATAACAAGTTTTCCCTTTTTATTCAGTGAGTCGCCTTTTCTTTTATGAGTTCACCGACCTACCTCAATTAAGGCAAGTGTTGTGCACTGTTACTTTGGGTGAGGTCATGCTCACAATGAGATCCACCTTTATTGTTTGGTGATCATCAGTGTATTGTTTACACTTCTTTTTAAATTTTTACCATTGTTTCGAACATTCATCCTTTCCTTGTCCTTTAGCCTTCATAGCTGTAAGTTATCAACATATCATTAGAATAAGACATAATTAGGTATTGAGGACATTAATGGTCGAGCTAAATAGGCCTCAAATGAGTGTAAATTTACCAATCATTAATACCTCCAACTTAAACTTTTGTTTGTCCTCAAGAAAATCAAGAACATAATTATCTCAATAAGGGTGTCTACAAAAATATTCAATGAGAGCGCCTAACATGAAAGCGTCATTACAAGACTACTCTGAACAACATGTTACACTCAGTCATGATAAAAAAGTTTCAAATGATAACTGGTTGGTTTTAAGACAAGCTCAGGCTCACTATAGATTATTTTCTAATGCAAGACCATGTTTCAACAAATACATTCAAGTGCCCTCACATCAAGAATGATTACATGTTCTTACAAAGAAAATAAACAAAGAAACATGGAATCTATGAAACTCTCACTCTCTCAAACGAGAAATACATGAAAGCTTCATCCCATAAGTTTTCCCATATTTTTTAATCATCACACAACTAGTGCATGCCAGATCTTAAGGGTATTTTAGGCTTGTAATGGGGATGAGGGTTAAGGTATGGTTAATTTAGCTTAGTGACTTCACCTTTTCAAAGCATTGGTGCAATCATCTTCACTTCTTCCAAGTACTTTTCATTCTTTTTCATTTGAGAACACAAACTGACTTTTCACTTACTTTATTTGGAATCCCCATTGTTTCATGAACTTCTCTTTTTCATTTCCAATTTTCAATATTGCTCACCATAATATTTTTCTTTTCCCTTTTTTTTTATTAGAAGGGGTTTCTTCTTTTTGTAACAAACGTCATAGTTGAGTCTCATTTCATCTTTCTTTGCCCTTCATTGGGCTTTCATTCCTCCTCCCCTTCCACACCCCCAGCTTAGGCTTTTGGCCTAAGTTGGCTATTCAAACATAACAATACTTCAAAAAGAATTTTGGTTACAAGGTGGGGACAATTTGGATCAAGATGTTTTAATTTGGTTTTGTCAACAAAAGATTTAGGCTCAAACTGATGCCAAAATGGATGCACACCCTAGAAAAGTAGTCACAAATTACATGGAAATTTGGGTTCCCCCTTATAATTGTTGCCCAATATCACGACTCAAATTAACCAAGGATTATAAAATTAGACTAACAAAGAAAAATCTAGGATTCTACACACATGCTTCCATGTGACACTGAACCTGTAACGCCCTAGAATATTTTTATTTAAGACTCGAACCATCCTTCGTTGTGAGTAGGATTTTATCGAGAAATTTAAAATTTCTTAAGTGTTAAGGTCACTAGATGTAGCACCTTGAGTTTCAAGAAAAACTAAAGAGAATTCATTCCTAAGTTACTTTAAGTTTTGGGTCAACTTCAAAGGACCATAACATTCAGTACAAGATGAATTAGGTGGCCCACAAGATATCCAATAAAAGCTCTTTGAATTATCTTTACAATGCAACTGAGTTTGCTAAGTTTTGAATTTCGATGAGTGAGATATACCCTTTTGAAGTCAGGTTGTCCAGTTAAGGAAAGTTATCCGAAACTAGTGAGGGGTATTTCTGTCTTTTCCTTACCCAATCAAATTTAATTCATTTTTAGTAAGATTTTAGGGGTTTAAACTGATTGGGTTAAGTGTTATAATTCTAATATACACTTAGGGTTTTAGTTGAGAGTTCAAGAAGAAAAAAGAACAGAAAAGAGGAGAAAAAAAGGAAAGGATCAAAGCGTTCGTTCAAGGAATTCAACATTTCGCAAATAACCTAGTTCTTTGAGGTATGTTAGTTTTCATAGGGTTGGGTTCATTCACCCACATGCCAATCATGAGTTTATTTTACGAATTTCATCCATAAGTTTGGATATATTGAGTTCTTGATAAGTGTTCTTGAAGTTTCATTCTAAATCTTGTTTTGTTGGGGTTTTGCTGAATTCTTGATATGAAAGTGAGTGTTTTGAGGGCTGCATTTAGTAGAGTAGTGTGTAATTATGTTGAGTAATCGAATCCACGTGAGTGGGGAAGAAACCATTCAAATCTAGGCGAACTAGGGTGAGAAAACGAGCACAGAAATTCATTGGGGTTTTCTAGGAATGGGTTTGCGCGCCGCCCCACCATTTCACCAGCAGAGAGAGTCTGTAGTTGATGGGTTGGCACCCTGCGCCACTGAGTGTGCCAGGGTTGCTTGCCCCCACCAGTTCTTCGTTGTTTCGTCCGTTGAGTTCTTTCAAAGGGTACCTTTACTACCCTTTGATTCTAATCACTCTAAACTACTTCTAAACACCTAGAAATCATTCATAACCTTGAATTCATAATTCAAATTCAAGGTAGAGTTAAGATTTGAGTCTTTAGAGTTTTTCAAACATTTTGAGAAAGTCCCGTTGAGTCTTTTTGAGAAGTCTTCTACAATTTCAAATAACTTGTTTCAAGACTCGACCAAGTGAGTTTGAGAATGTATTTATGAGTCTACATTATCATCACAATATCCTTCATATCATGAATCATAACTCTTGAATTCATAATTTATAATTCAAATTCAAGAAAGAGTTAAGAGTAGAGTTCAAGAAGGTCTTTGAGTTCAATTGTGAATCCTTTGAGATCAACTATCGATTTGAGCTAAGTTTTGAGGAAGTAGGTATGAGAATGAGAAGAGTCATATACATGAGTTCTATATTATTATGTAGACTCTCGATTCGAGTTATTCATGCCCATAAATTCTGCATGAACTTCATAAATTGAACATCTTTGAGAGGAGTAGTATCTTCAAGTTCTAAGTCTTGAGTATTGAGTTCCTCATCCTTTTGAGATTATATTCCTAATCATGGGACTATAATACGTTACCCATGAAGTCCTTGAGTTGAGTTGTTCATACCCATAATTCCGCAATAACCGTATGAGTTGAGCATTCTTGAGATTAGTAGTATCATGAGTCCTTGAGTTGAGTTATTCATGACCATAATTCCGCATGAGACTTATGAGTTGAAAAATCTTGAGATGAGTAGTATCATGAAGTCCTTGAGTTTAGTTGATCATGCCCATAATTCTGCATGAACCTTATGAGATGAGCATTCTTGAAATGAGTAGAATCATTGTAGTTCTTGAGTTCTGAAGTTGTTGAGTTCCGAGTATTGAGTTCAATGTATGGTTATTGAAAACCTTGAATTGAGTCGTGCACGTCCATAATTCGACATGGACCCTATTTTGAGAATTCTTTTACTAATCTTTTCTAAAATTGTTTTAAGACTTGAGCACTTGAGTTTGAGAAAGAGTAGAATTGAGCTCATTTTTCAAAATGAATATATGGAAACTAAGTATTCCCAAGAGAAAATGTTTTCACATTTAAAAGAGGAGGAAGATGAGATTTTCAAAAGAGCTTTTGAGCAGTTTTGGGTACCCTCTCATTTAAGAGAAAGATTTTTTAGTAGTAATCTCAAACCACAGAAAGAGTTATGCTTTTTGAACATATGAGCTAGTTATATTTTGGGAGTAGTATTGAGCACCGATATGGGAGAGAGTTCATATAACTCACAACCCTCATAAATCATGTAGCCAACGTGGTAGAAAGGGCCATACTTTTTAGATAATTCCTTAATGTTTTTAGGATAGACTAGTGGATCCAGTTAGTAGTAGGTTCTATACCCCGACAATGTGTAGGGAAGTTCTGGAAGCATGGGCTAGAAAATGTATCATCACATAGCTCATAGTGATGGTTGTCGGTTAGAGAATCTCCCACAAAGTTTATTTTGTATTTTTATATACAAACATAGTTTATTTTGTATTCTTGCATACAAACATAGATATATTGTATTTTCCAATACATTGAGTTGCCATCTACTGTTTTCAAAGCTTTCCATATATTGCATCTTTTCTTGTTGCTTTAAATGGAGTTGAGTATCCAGAGTTGAGTTTCAAGATTTGAGTTGAACTATATTTTATAGAGTCGAGTATCTTATTGTTGAATTGAGCCTTATTTCACTGAGTTGAATATCTTATTATTGATTTGAACCATGTTTCACAATGTTGAGTATCTTATTATTGAGTTGAGCCCTATTTCTCTAAGTTGAGTTAAACTATGTTTCCTTGAGTTGAGTATCTTATTCTTGAGGAGAGAATGAGTTGAGTTGAGTGAGTTTGAGAATAGGTAAGTATGTTTTTTTCCATCAGTTTAACCTTATGTTTATGCTTTAGAATTCCCCTTACTTACTCGTACATTCCATGTACTGATGCCATTTGGCCTGCATCTTTTATGATATAGATACAAGTATTCAGGGTCATCAACATAAGCTTCGTTGAAACCACTTGCAGTTCGAGTTAGCTATGGTGTGCCTCCTTGCTTCCGGAGGGTTCCATTTACTTTCAGTTTAGTTAGGATGTCGTGGGTCTTGTCTCAACTTCCATCTTTGTCATTTAGAGTCTTCATAGATAGATAGTAGAGTTTGAAAAGTCTGTTTCATTTATCTTGTTAAATGTTTGAAAGATTTGAGTTGCCTATTTTTGGCTAGTTGAATGTTCTATTATATTTAGAGTTTATCATTTGAGTTAAAGATTTTTATTTGAGTTCAATGAATTTTATTTAGTTTTAAGCTTTGTATGCTTGAATTAGTCTTCCATTTGTAGCCAACCAGGATGAGGGTTCGCTTGGAGACCAACAATGGTTCTCAAGTGCCGGCCACGTCCAGGGTGTAGGCTCAGGTCGTCAAAAAATTGGTATCAGAGCACAGAGTTCAAGTGTCCTGTGATGTCTATGAAGCCTTGTCAAGTAGGATCTTATTTATGGTTGTGAGAGCCCCACTTCTATTAATGAGGGACTACAAATATTTAGGAAAAGTTTCCCTTCTTTCATACTCTAAATCGTGCAATAGAGCTATGTCATAGAGATTTATTCATACTCATGCATTTCTCAGAGTTTATTCGACTACCCTTCATACTAGTGGTGGTTTAAAAGCAATCAGTCCTTTATCGATGAGTTGTTCTTAGAAAGAGTCTTGAGGAAGTCATGAGACTCTGGAGGGAATTGAGAGAAGGCCATGAGTGAGTTAAGTGTTGAGTTTCAGAGGAATGCACTCATGTTCATATGAATCGTGCGTTCAAGCTAAAAGTGAGTTGCGCCCTCTTCCCTAGTCCTTGTTTCAGCTGAGATCCTTATGAGGAAGTATGTTTAGAGCTTGGGTAGTATTTTCGCCTGAAAAGGTAGCATTAGTTATAAGATCATGAGCAGTAGTACTGAAAGTGCCCTTAAGTTAAGAGAAAAACATGCAGAAGTTTAGTAATCTAAGGAAATGAGATAGTGATGGGACATATTATGTTATTGCAATCGTGTACCCAGTCAGTTATAAGTGCTGTCTTCAAAAAGAGTTATAGAGATATATCAACCCATTAATAATGTTGTAGAGAGTTCTTGATAGAGGGAAGAGGAAACGGTTACTAGTCAAGATGAGTTAGAGTATATTTTTAACCAGAATAGAGTTGATGTCGATGTGTCATCGTGTTAGATGAGACTAAGTATGTGTGTGGAATCAGATAGCAGAGTATTCATGAGGTGATAGACCCAAGCTAGGCTTATGAACTTTGAATGGGGAACCCCCATAGTATTCAGAGGATGATATGCGCAGTAAGTGAGTAAATAGTATTTAAGTTGTGAAGTGGAATGTGATGGTGGTTTGTGAGTGTAGAGACTAAGAGGTAAGGATTGACTACTTGTCATAAGGTCCTAGGGGACAAGTGTTTCTGAATTTGTATCTAGTAGTTGTAAGTTAGTATAGTAAGCGAGAAATCATATTGATATTCAGGTTTAGTAATAAACATTAATCTTGAATTTGAGATGAGTATCATGATCTAAAGAATGGCAACATGAGGATTCTGATGTTAGTCTTGGGATTCGATCTAGAAGACTTAACATAGAGCAGGTGAGAAATTGAGATGTTATCTGCAATAAATATGAGTGGTACAAGTGGGAGACCCTAACCTTTAGATAAGGGAAGTGAAGTGTGGTTAAGTCACAAGAGTAACAGGAGAATTAAGAGGTTAAGAGAAAAACCTTAGAAAGAAGTCTTAGTACCTGCTTATGGAGAGTTCTGTAGTCATGAGATAAGCTCTACGAGGAGGCATGATCACTGAAATGTAGAACGTCTAGTTAGAATGGAATTTAGATCATACCTTACACACGATAAGAGTAACAAGAAAATGAAGATTTTCTAAA
>JAJOOO010025816.1:0-16929 GCA_029582685.1 Solanum piurae | reverse complement strand
ATCTTTGAGTTGAGTATTATATATTTGAGTTGAGTATCTTATCCTTGAGTACTTCTGAGTTGAGTAAGTTTAAGTAGTTTTGAGTATCCTTGAGTATTCTTTGAGTTGAGTAAGTTTGAAAAGAGGTAAGTATGTTTCCATTTTTATCAAGTTCAAGCTTATGTTATGCTTTAGAATTCCCCTTACATGCTCGTACATTCCACGTACTAAGTCATTTGGCCTGCATCTTCTCATGATGCAAACACAAGTATTCAGGATCATCAACAGGAGCTTCGTTGATACATCCGAGAGTTCGAGTTAGCTATGGTGAGCCTCCTTGCGTCCGAAGGATTTCATTTACCTCTCAGTTATATCAGTTGTTAGGATGTTGTGGGTCTTGTCCCAACTTCCATCTTTATCAGTTAGAGGCTTCATAGATAGTTAGTATAGTTGAGAAGTTTGTATTATTCATTTATTTTATTAAATGTTTTAAAGACTTAAATTGCCTTTTATGGCGAGTTGTATATATTTTATTATACAGAGTTTTCTTTGGACTTAAAGTTTGTATTTAAGTTTTATGAACTTTTATTTCAATTTTTAAGCTTTGTATGCTTGAATCAGTTTTCCGCTTATAGTCAGCTAGGATGAGGGTTCGCTTGGGGACTAGCAATGGTTCTCGAGTGCCGATCACGTCTAGGGTGTAGGCTCGGGTCGTGACAAACAAGTCATAATCAAGTTTTTAATAGAATGGTTCATTTATAAATTTTTCTAAAAGTAGTACATTATTAATAACGATGTACATTAAAAATTAAATAAAATAGGATAAACTACCTTATTAGACATACATCACTACTGTATATACTAATATTATCTTTACTTTCAAACAATTACATATATTACCACTTTTAATATTTTATACCATATATTAATATATTATTTGAAGATACAATTAGATACTCACATCCCTTAAAATTAGGATTGATTAATTATCTGTATAATTAACTCTTTCACTCCAAATCAACCACTATCTCTTAATTCTCCCCTCCCATATTTATCACTCAATTATGTCTCCTCCTTTCTGATTCAAGAATTTCACCGTACAATTTCATTCCAACAATAGCTAATATACTCTCTTCTTCTCAAGATATCATCACCATGGACGACAAATTTTTATGAACCCAAATATTATTCTGTATTTATCATTTATAACGAATTCAAATCAAAGAAATTGATATAGAGAAAACTTTCAATTCAGAGTGGGTCTTGATTGTTTGTCTCTGAAAGAAATGAATTTTAGTTTTGATTATGTTATGTCACAACGCAAAAGGATCAAAAAGAGTATTGTAGAGCGTTTTTGTTTGCTGGTGTTCTTCTAAGGTTTTCTTTGGTTACTGTGACATGAATGTGGTAGTGCCAATATTACTTTGATATATCCCTTGATATATGTGTATCCAATAAGTAGTAATTTTAATTAAGATCTGAGTTGTATTTTTAGTAATGGGGTATCTGAACATGTATATGTATCCACCATTAAATTTTGAATACATGACTTTTAACAACACGATGATATTAATGATACGACAGATACTCTACAGTCATGATTTGTTCTTAAATTCATGTGTTTTAGCTACATTTCATATTTAGATACACATAATTAAATGTATGTGTTTATTATGTATTCGAGATACATATTTTTGGATATAACGTATGAAATTTAGATACACATAATTAGATAAATATGCTTCTTCTTTTTGTATATTCCACATTTAGATACACATAATTAGATGTATATGCTTACTATGTATTCGAGATACATGTTTTTGGATATAACATATGCAATTGATACTTGATACATCAAATTAATACTAGATACATATAAAAGATACATGAAATTAATATTTGATATATATAAATAGATACATAAAATTAATACTAGATACGTATAACAAATACATGAAATTAATGTTAGATACTTCTATTATACATATGAATGTACTTGTATGAGACTCATGTATCTAAGTGTTTAGTTTGTTGGATACATCATATATTGATAATAGATATATTAAGAGTAATAATTTGAAATTAATCAAATTACATTACCAAGATATACATGTTTTTATCTTATATAAATAATATTAATGAATTTACTATTTCAAAGAATAATATAATAAAATTAATTGTCTATGTATTTTGAAAATCTGCAATTACTCCTCTAATTAAGGAAATCAGTTACAACCAATTAATTTAAATAAATAAATTTTGTATCTCATGGATTTAGACTCATTTATCCTAAGCATGAAATATGGTAGAGAAAGTAATATTTGAAACTATTGAGAATCTTAGATATTAAGGTCTAAACTAGTGGCATTTATGTTGTTTGCCCAAAAAAATATCCATAAATGGATGAGATTTTGTGAGATAATTGAATTTTTTTAGTACTAGAAATAATTCTGAGGAAAGCTAAAACATAATTAATTGCTAAAAAGTACATTAACGTCAGTACACATATATGCCACTTTATTCAACATACTTAGGCCCGTTTAGCCATCCAATATGGTATCATGATATGAAATTATGAGATGAAATTGAAGTTTTGTTTGGACATGCGATATGAAATTTTTGTGTTGTATATTTTCTCATAAACATAAAAATCTCATAAGTTGTAAAACCATTAAAATAGCCCCAATTGTTTATTCAATCTTATCAAATAAATAAAAAATTATAAAATCGCATAAGAAATTATTACAAAGCTCTTTGTTCTCCACTTAAGTAATTGTTTCATCCAACTTTAATTTAATAAAAAAAATTGAACATAAATTGTAGTGTACTAATCTTTAATATTATCCTCCCACATAGTACGGACAATTTTCTCACGTTGAACTTGCATTTCTCAATCACATGACCGAAAAGACTAACCAACATTGTTACTTTGAGCCATTTGTTGGTTAATATCATCCACAACTATATTTTCATGCTCATAGACCATAAATATTTTGTCAGTACTTTGGTATTCTCGCAAATAATTATGTAACACTGCACAAGCTATGACAATTTTCACTTGTGTATCAATATCATAATGGTTCATGCCTTGTTTCAGTATTCTAAATCTATTTTTTCAAGCTCCAAAAGTCCGTTCAATCACATTGCGCAGAGATGAATGCCTATAATTAAACCGTTCTTTGGCATTTTGAGGCTCTCTTTCACTTCCTCAGTAATCTTGCAAATGATAGCATAGTCTTTTGTATGGAGCTAAGAATCCCTTTGTGTTTCGTAAATCAGCATCAACAACATAATATTTATCAACCAACAAACATTTTATAAAGAATTACTAAAAGCACATGTGACGTAAATGAGACAGCTTTGTGTAAATAAATAATATTTATTCTAAGGATGTAATTTAAAGTTACCATATGATTGAAATGGAGATTGTGTTCAACAAGTGCTCGTCAAGATTTTATGGTTGAGTATAAATAATTATGCATTTAAGCCTCTCCAACCTAACTTTCATATCAATTTATTAGAGTAAATGAAGAGAAGACCTTTCACTTCATGTTCAAATATATATAACTATAGTTGTAATAAATACAAAATGGTAGAAGTAATAAATTAAGTGTTGGAGTAAATGAACAGAACAAATTTATTACTCAACAATCGGTTGGTGTGAGTTAAAGTGACTATATGTTGGTGAGAATAATAAATTTTATGTTGGTGAGAATAATAAATTTTAAAAAGTAATGATGTGATTATAAATTTTATTTACATATGAAATAAATGGTTAGTAGATATAAACGTGGGGTTGTTTTAATAAAATATAAACTCGTGGATCAATTTTTGTATTAAAATATCTCAAATCATGATATGGAATTCTCATATAATTCCATATCATGGTTTTTGGATAATATGGAATCACATCTCATGATATGGAATCATGAGATGGAATCAACGTAAAATCACATGTCCAAACGTTGATTCCATCTCACGATACCATATCGCATGGCCAAACGCCTACTTACTATATTACTATATCTTAGAGAGCTGATAAATACATTTATTCACTTGTTTACTTTCACAAATAATTTTATCTTTTTTTAATTTCATTCTTTAAAAGTGAACAATAGGCTTCTTCAACAATTGAATAATGTGTTGCCAGTATAGATATATCAGAAGATAAAAAAGAGATTATATAACTAAAACATAATTTGAAATCAGAGTAAAGAATCAATTAGAAAAGTCTAATTTTAATAATATTGTTAAATAAACATATTACTTTAGCTTATTCAATCTTTTGATATCCTTACAAGCCCACCTAAGAATAGGGTTGGGCGTTTAAGCCGTTTGAATTGAATATGAAAAATTTCGATTACAATTTATGAAATTTAAATTTAAATTAGTTTTGATATCTTTATACACCACATTTATGCATTGTCTTATTCCAATTTCTTTAAATAGGTTTAGCTACATGCATGGAATTAAGCATAACAATCATACAGATAAAATCTCTTATCCAAGAAATAAATATGGATTCTAAAAACATCAAACTTCCAAAAATAGACTTTTCTCATGAAGACTTAAAGCCACACACACTTGTATGGAACCAAGTGAAAAGCCAAGTCCACAAAACACTGGTAGAATATGGTTGTTTGAAGCTTCCTTTGATAAAATTCCAATACATCTTAGAAAATCCATTTTTGAATCCTCACAAGAGCTTTTTGATCTCCCTTCACAAACCAAACTTACAAGCATTAGAACCAAACCCTGCAATGGCTATGTTGGATTCTACCACCCTTCAATTCCACTTTATGAAAGCATGGGCATTGATGATGCTAACATCCCACATAAAGCTAAAAAATTCACTCAAATTCTATGGCCTCAAGGAAATACTTCTTTTTGGTAAAACATTAATCTTCTCCATTTATTCTTACTCACCGTTTGAAAAAGAATGACCTAGCTACTTTCATATTTAGTCTGTTTAAAAAACTAATGACCATTTCCTTTTTTAGTAACATTTTAATTTCAATTTTTCATGTAGCATGTTTCAAGCCACAATATTAAAGGAAAATTTTGTACATTTGACATTACTTAAATTTAAAACCACAAAGTTGAAAAGTCTTTTTAATTTTTATGTGTATTGGCAGTAAAACTATTCAGTCATACTCAAAGCAACTATCAGAGTTAGACCAAACGATAAGGAGAATAATTTTGGAGAGTTTAGGGGTGGAAAATTATATGGATGAGCATATGAATTCAACTAACTACCTTCTTCGATTAATGAAGTATAAAACTCCTCAAAGCAGAGAGAATTAGATGGGACTAAGTTCTCACACAGACAAGAGCAATATTACCATACTATACCAAAATCAAGTGAATGGTCTTCAAGTTTTGACCAAAGATGGACAGTGGATCAGTGGATCAGTGGATCAATGTTGATCCTACACCAGACACATTTATTGTCTTAATTGGAGATTCACTACATGTAAGCTCTTCCAACTCATTAAAATAAAAAAATATTTTAAAACTAGAAATTTGATCAAGGATATTCAAGATTGAATATATAATAATTTTTTACCAATATATATGCAGTATAATTCTCTCTATACACCTTATAATTTGCTTTGACACTAAATATAAAATAAAAAAATTATGATATGCACTTATTTTAATTAGTTATGACAGCTAACATGTCTTATTCTTTCGATTACTAATATCATTTATTATGAACGATTATCTATAACTATTGTTTTAGTTGACTTGACTTGTGATTTTTTTTATATTGTCAGTGTATAGAAGTTTAAATGTTCTTAGCTTTCTATCTTTCAAATTTTTAGTTTTTTTTTTAATATATGAAGGATTGTTTTTGTACGTAGGCATAGACAAATGGTCGAATCCATGCACTATTTCATAGAGTGATGATGAAAGGAAATGAAGCAAGGTACTCAATTGGTTAGTTTACCATACCTAAAGCTGGATACATGATAAAGGCACCAAAAGAGCTGATAGATGAAGAACAACCTTTACTTTATAAGCCCTTTACTCATCTTGAATTCATTACTTTCAGCTATACTGAAGAAGGCATGAAATGTGAATCTGCTTTGAAGACCTATTGTGCTGTCTGAATTTAATTTAATTGATTAGCTTACTAATAGAATAAATATGCTCCTTGTGAGTATATACTTGTATTTATGTACTACAATACTGCTATGGTGAATAATACTAATTAATTTGTCCATGCTTTGCATGATAGCGAAATATCGAAATCAACTTTATTACTTATAGTAAATATATAAATTACATCAACATTACAAGTTTTAGTTTCGATATATTTTTACACTCCTATCATGTTGTAACAATCCTAACCGTCGTTAATTAGGAGAGACGAAAATCCAAGAAAAATTTGGGCCATTGTCCCATCAGAGCGGGTCAGGTGCCACTAGGGCGGCGGCGCCACAACGGGGTAAGCTGGCGCCAGGGCGGGATTGGCGTGGCAGAACGTAATTTACGAGAAATCCTATTTTTTCCATCTTCCTAAAATACCTAAATAAGCGTAAAACACCCTAGAAACCCCAGAAAAGCTGCTCTAAGCTTGAGAAGGTAGGAGAGAAAGAATTATAACTTGAGAATGGCGATATCTTGTGGATTCTTGGCCAAATTCACCGTCGCGATGCCCGAAATATCGGAAAACAAAGTCAAAACTCCGTGCAACTGCTTGGCGCCTAGGTAGACTAGGTTTTATGAATCAAATAGTTTAAATATGTGCTCCACATGTAATATATGTAAATCAATGGTAGGGTTTATGTGTAGACCTTCGTGCACCGAGTGAATTCCATGGGTAATTCCTAGAAATCAAAGTAATTGGGTTTATGCCTTGAGAAGAGAAATTGATGACTTGTTAGGGCTTCTAGAATTGTTATCTTGGATAGAATTATTTCAAGAATAAGAATATGAAATTGCAATGGGACTAGAATTATGAACGTATGCTAGACCATAAATTGGGGTGATTGATTGAGGAATTATATAAATTGTGATTATGCCCTAGAAAGAAGCCTTAGATGATGAACTAGGGCTAAGCATGACAAATTAGAGTATGTTGATAATGTTGCATTGTTGATTACACTGGTTGTGAATAAGATGGGTGAATTATCATTGACATGAAATCATGACTTAAATGTATGATCTTGAGGATATACTTGTGTTTGTGATTATGATGTGTTGAATGGATCGGTTGCCACGTTTCGACAAAACTAACTTGGATCGGTTGCCACGTTTCGGCATAACTATTGGATCGGTTGCCACGTTCCGGCATAACTATGAGATCGGTTGCCACATTCTGGTATAACTAACTTTGATCGGTTACCACGTTCCGGCATAACTAACTGTTTGGGTTCCATGAGAGGACCAATTGTCACGACCCAAAACGAGTCATGAGTGGCACCCACACTTAACCTCCTAGGTGGGCGAACCAAGTAATCCAAACCCCAACATATATTAATTGTTAAACTTATGAAATACAAACCATAATACGGAAGCTCAATCTTATTAAGGTAAGAAACACAAATCCACTAAAGTCTACTCTATGTCATTTTCAAAACCTGAAAGACATCACATCAAGGACATCTAATCTCCAAATACTAAGTCTAAGAGTATCAAAGATACCGAAATATATGAAATAAAGTAATTTGTGTCCTAAAACTAAGGACATCAGGTTATAACCGAGAGAATCCAACACAAGCTCGAATGAATAGCTCACCCTTGAATATGATATACTGAGACTGGCTAGAGCTGAGGGCGATTCAAAGTCGCTGATACACTCGATGCACTCCATAAAAGGAAAAGAAAGAAAAACACAAATAGGGCTCAGTACAAGGCAACATGTATTGAGTTGATATCATCGGCCAACTCAAAATAGTAACTAATAAACAATGAATTATAGTATAAACTCTACTATAGCACTTAGCAGGTGATAAGCAACAAACAACCTGAACAAGTGATAACTGAAGCAAGTACGTAATCAATCACAATATCAAGCACACACACGCGAGGACTCATGCCTCCACACCACGCTTGTTTGGGAAATGGGTTCTTTGAGTACATTCAGTTAATTCAATATCTTTTTTCCTTTAATGTTACCGTGTCGGAACGTGACACTCCGATCCAATTATACCGTGTCGGAACGTGAAACTCCGATCCAATAATACCATGTCGGAACATGACACTCCAATCCAATTATACCGTGTCGGAACGTGACACTCCGATCCAATTATATCGTGTCGGAATGTGACACTCCAATCCAATAATACCGTGTCGGAATGTGACACTCCGATCCAATAATACCATTAATTTATCATTTATTATCACCACTTTTCAATTCATTAACAATATTTCATCAAGCTTTCTTTATTCAAGGCATCACTTTGATAGAGAGGGTTCAAGATTATAAATTCCACGGTCTCAGGATTTTAGACCAATCACAAACCACACAATCACACAATCAAGTACATAGAGAACTTCACAATATCATTCAATGCATATCAATCACTATTAAGAGTCTATCTATCAAATAGAATAAACAATAACTTACCTCCACCGAAGAACCGTAGTCAAACAAGTTAGTTCTCCAATGCTTTTCCTTTCGTCACTGTCTCAAAACGATTCCAATCTATCAAGTATATAATATTGTAAGTTTACAGAGTCTATAGACACTCATATATTACTATAAAAACTTTCCTAAATTTCAAACCTAATATTAAGTCTTAATTCCTCAAAATAACATAACTCTAGCGCATTTTATATAATTCAACACCCAATATTTAGTTACTTAACTCGATATATTAAAACTTGAATCATAATGTGACAATAAAATAATATTAATTAAAAATGGGAGCCAACCGGCTACAAACCAGTGGCGACCCCCATGTTATACTATTATAACCAACAACCTAACCCATCATGTTGTATAACTCACGCTACACTATACATGAGCAACTTTCAAAATGCAATTTATTTTCATCTATGGAATAATGGAGCAATACATATATTAATTAACACATATATGTTAACCCAACACCTACTGTATCCATCGCTACAACTTCATCATACCACTAATCTTAACCCCATCCATGAATTAGTTTGCAACCATTAATAGTATAGATTACAAATAGAATTTAGGAAAATTCCATTCTCTAATAACAATTTAGTAATATTAGAATTTCTAAGCACTTAGTTACGAAACCAAACAGTGAACATACTTAAATTCTAATATAATAAACTCAACTTGATTAACAATTCTTCCTTTAGTTACTGATCATCAATGCTTGTCTAAATTTCCCAATCATAAACTATCCATTCATTGGCCAAATATTACCTCCACACTTTGTTATCCAAAAATCCCCCAATACCCTATGAATAATAATTCACGCCTGTATTCCTACACCTGCACTACATAATTTCCTTGCCTCACCAATCAGGAAACTTATCACAATTCAATCACTTACATATAATACATGTAACTGCCCATGATTTTCCTTCGTTCAAACGCCGCTTTCTGTTATTTCCCTCTTTTCCTCTTTTCTTTTCCTCTACAAATTATTTATCATCCTAATTATTATATGACTAATTATAAAAGTGGTGAAAACTATTAATTTTAATGTTTCTTCTTTAATCACCAACTAAATTAATTACTAAAACTACCCACTAAATTTACAAAATGTAGTTACGAATAGTCCAAAATACTCATTTAGAATCTATCGGAAAGTAATTTATGAAATAAAAAGCTCTAGTACTAAAGAACGACCAAAAGGGTCGTTACACCAATGATGTGGCTTAATTGTGTGACTTGAGAAAGGTGTTAGTCATTCGTAAATGTTGATGATATTGTATATGTTCGTTATTCATGTGATTATATTGTTCATTGACTTATACATGTTGGACTTGTTGGGTATAGTGGAAGGGTTAAGTGTTTAAGGGGCGAGTAATAGATAGTAATGATTGTTCGTGTGTTGTAATCGCGAGAAGTAGAGGAAGCGTGTGTGATGAAATATGCTTAGGTTGATTTCACCTTGGGGAAGGAGATTGGGTTTAGTGTTAAGGGAGCTTGATGTAATGTATTATGTGACTATGGTTGGGTAAGGTGACTAGAAAGTAGGGGTATGACGTGAACGGTTAGTTGAAATGTTGGTGGTTGTATTGGGGGATTTCTCTATGTGTTAGAATGGTTAGGCTACGATCAAGTACCTGGTAGGTAGGTTGATTGAGAAGAATGTTAGTGGATAGAATGCTAGTGTATATTGGAAGTATTTCAAGAGAGAGTAAAGGTGGAGAAGAAAGTGGTTTATCGTATATTTCTACTAGTTGGTTTCTTATGCTATGTGGTGGGCGTCGGGTTGACTGACGATGCCTACCAGTACGTGTATTTTGTACTGATACTATTCTTGCTATGTCTTTGACATAGCCTGGATGCAGGATTGGTGACGTTTCATTAGATAAAGACGAAGAACTCTCCAGCAGCAATTACCGTTGAAAAATAGAAAAAGATAATATATTCTTTCATGAAATGATATTTCACTCACTTTAGTGAGATTCAAATTTTATTGCGGTAAAATCTTCCTCGGTCCAATATAATCATATTTCTGAGTTGTTTGTTGTTTTCATACGAATAATCTATTTAATCCTTAATTTATAATTGAATTGCAATGTTAGCTTGACATTTGTATCAGATTAATCTTTTGATTAAATTTCGATTGTAAAAGATTGTTTTCTTGGCTCATCTATATGTGTTAAAGAGTATGTCAAATTTTTTGATCGTTGAGACAAACTAATTTATAATTGGAATTTACAACAATATATGAGCAACGAATAATATATTGTTCTGTATGATTACTGAAATAAAATTATTAGTTATCAAAATAATATATTTTATCTTAAAAATTGAGGAAGTAAAGTATCATAATATTTCATGTTGTGGTGATTATTGTTTGATTTTTTTCCCTTATCCAGTTTTACCTAAAGATCTTCTCTAACCCATTCAAAAAGCACATGTTTATTTGAATATGATCAGTAGTGTTTTCTCTGTCATTTATATGATATTGAAGATTTACATCTACATAAATATCTAAAATTATTTTGGATCGTTAATTTCAAAACTTTCCATTTTCTTTTCTTAATATCTAAGTCTATACCTAATTAAATGATGTTACGTCAATTGAAATGAAAGAAGTAATAATTTTGGATAGTCCTTTTTTCTATATTAGTCCTCTACTTCCTTCAAATATTTGATATAAGTCATGATCAAATTTTTCATACAATCATGTTCTATGGTAAAGTGGTGATCACTACAAGAAATATGAATTATTGTGGCGATCTTTTGTGGCGACTGTCATAGTTGCTACAAAAGTAGAGATTTTAGTGGGGACCTAATAGAGTTGCTACAAAAGGCGCTAGTTTTAGGGCGACTGTCATAGTTGCTACAAAAGTAGAGATTTTGGTGCCTCCAAATACGTCCAGATACATGTATCTCGGATATATGAAGTCAAATTTATGTGTAATTTGTTCTAGATATATTGTATACAAGTGGATTCAAATGTATCTGAGATATATAACAAATCTCGGTCGCCTCTCTCCCATCTCTCTTGTCATTCTCTCATCTAGGATACATGTAAATCACTCAAAATACCTACAAATACATGTATCTAGTGTGTACCTAGTGGGATATATTCACATGTATTTGAATACATACGAATCTCGCTCGCCTCACTCCCCGCTCACCTCTCTTACTATTTTTATTTTTGTGAATCTGATAACAAAATACATGTGTATCTCAGTATAAGATACATAGAAAGTATGTCTAATTATGCAATTTTTCCTTGATTTAATATGGTATTAGACTTAGTATTAGGTATATGGGCTTATGCATAACCATTAGAATTAGATGTAAGGTATACTTTTTTCTAGAATTTTAGATATATATCTGAAAGTTCAAAATTCAAAATTCAATTTGTAGTCTAGATTAAATACAAACCAAAAACAAAATAAAAAAATATTGCATTTCAATTTTGCCCAAACTATGCCTACTTATCTTTTTGAATCAATAAACAACATTTTAGGTTGTGTTATTCCAAATTCTATATAAATAGGTTCAACTGCATGCATATAATTAAGCATAAACAAACATATAAAAAAAATCTCTTCTTCCAAGGAAATATGAATTGTGAAAACATCAAGCTTCCTAAAATAGATTTTTCTCATGAAGATCAAAAGCCAGACACACTTATATGGAATCAATTGAAAAGCCAAGTCCACAAAGCATTAGTAGAATATGGTTGTTTTGAAGCTTTCTTTAATAAAATTCTAATACATCTTAAAAAATCCATTTTTGAATTCTCACAAGAGATATTTGATCTTCCTTTACAAACCAAACTTAAAAACATTTCAACCAAACCCTTTCATGGCTATGTGGGACAATACCATCCTATTCCACTCTTTGAAAGCATGGGCATTGATGATTCTAACATCCCTCATAAAGCTGGAAAATTCACTCAAATTTTATGGCCCAAGGAAATCCTTCTATTTGGTAAAAATATTAATCTTCTCCATTAATACATGAATATTATTATTGTTTTTATTTTTTTATTATATATATATATATGCTTGCAGTAAAACTATTCAGTCATACTCAGAGCAATTATCAGAGTTAGACCAAACAATAAGAAGGATGATTGTGGAGAAGTTTAGGGGTGGAAAAGTACATGGATGAGCATATGAATTCAACAAACTACCTTTTTCAATTGATGAAGTACAAAACACCTCAAAGCAGTGAGACTGAAATGGGACTAAGGGCTTACACAGGAAAATTCTTACAATACTATACCAAGGTTAATGGTCTTCAACTTTTGACCAAAGATGTACAGTGGAAAACTATTAATCCTACACCAGGAACTTTTACTATCATAATTGGAGACTCACTACATATAAGTTATTCCAACATTATGAACAATCTCTTTACCTTTGCTTTTATTTTCTTTATAAAATAAAATAAAAACAAAACTATTGACCACCTGATATATATTGTTGAGAAAATAGATTTTTTTTATCAAGGATATTTAAAATTTAATATGTAGTAATTTTATCAATATATGCAGTGTTATTTGCTCTGCCACTAAATAGAAAAAGGACAAATTATAATATCAACTTATTTTAACCAATTATGACGAAAAAATTTACAATGGTAGAGGCACAACCAACAATAGTTGAGTGACCCTCCATTAATTAGTTGACACTTGGATAATGGGTCCATTTCTTTACCTTTTTATCATCTCTCTCCTACTCACCTCTCTTTTCTTTCATTTATTTTTACTCCTAATTAATATCTAATTCTCAAAACATTATTAAATAATTAATACATTTGATAAAAAATATCGATAAATACATTTTCTGTTAAAATAACTTAAACATTTATAAAATTGTTAACATTAAAAATAAACTTATTTTTCAATATATTTAATAGAATCAAATTAACTCAAAATACAAACTAATTTACTTTAGCATATAAATTGATTTGATAAGATTATTTTTGTTTTGATTTTTGATCTTATTTTGAAATTACACATACTTTTTCTTTCACCATAACTATATTTAAATATAACAATGACAACGGGATAGAACAGGTCAGGGAGTGACGGACTCATAAACATTTTTAAAAAATTTATACAGGTGAGGCGGGTCACAAAAAAAAATTTAAGTCTTTTGAATTAAAACTTACAATGTTTAATTTATTTTCAAGAATCAATCGGTTCCATATAATTTTAAACTAACTAATCATTATATTATTATTATTATTATTATTATTATTATTATAATAATAATAATAACAACAATAATAATAATAATAATATCATTCATCCTTAATATTATTAGAATTCATTTTTCGTGTCTTTACGTACATTCAGTTATAATATATATTTCCCAACGTTTTTCTATTAAGTATTTAAAAAAATTATAACTTAAATTAAGAAAAATATCGGATACTCTCTGTTAAGAGAATGACTATAAATATATGAACTAAAAACATAATTAAAATAACAATGACTATAAATATATGAACTAAAACATAATTAAAAAAAATTATGGAAAACTAAATTTGAATTAATTTGTTTTTTTAGATGCTAGTAATTGAGAAAATACTAAATATTTTTTAGTTAATTTGATATTATTAAAAACATTGAATGATATGTGTATTTTAAATACTCAGTCCTAAAAACGTTTTTGGTTATTGTGATAAAAAAATGTTTATTAAATTTTTTATTCAATATATCAACATCTTAAAAAAATGAAGTAAAAAAATATTTATTAGGAGTAAGAAAATAAGAAAATGAAAGAAAAGAGAGATAAGTAGGAGAGAGATGGTAAAAAGGTAAAGAAGTGGACCTATTATCCAAGTGTCAACTAATTAATGGAGGGTCACCCAACTATTGCTGGTTGTGCCATTGTAAATTTTTTCATGAATGACATCTAATATGTCTTATTTTTAGTTTAATTATCCCATTTTTATGGGCGAATATGTATAACTATTTTTTCAGAGGACTTAGATTATTAAAAATCTTTTATATTGTCCACGTACAAAAGTTTAAACGTACTTTTTATCTTTCAATTTTTTAATATAAAGGGTTGTTTTATACGCAGGCCTGGACAAATGGTAGGATTCATGCAGCATATCATAGAGTGTTGATTAGAGAAAATGAGACAAGGTACTCGGTTGGTTTGTTTACACCACCTAAAGATGGATATACGATAAAGACACCAAAAGAGCTGATAGATGAAGACCATCCTTTACTCTTTAAGCCACATAATCATTTTGAGTTCCTTAATTTTAGCTACACCGAAAAAGACTTGCAATGTGAATCTGCTTTGAAGACCTATTGTGATGTCTGAATTCAATTTACTTTCATTATGTTTACTAGTGTAAGAATAAATATGTATGCTCCTTGTGACTTGTGAGTATATGCTTATGTTTTATGTACTAGTTTGAGTGACACTGTGTAACAATACTATTTAATTTATCCGCCTTTTGCGTTATTGCTAAATATTATAATGTTGATTATAATATATTTTTGATGTATTATTCTCAAAATACTTTTATGGATATGAATATTAAATAAATCTACAATACAAATTTCTTTATAATTCTAATAGGTAGATGTCAACATCACTACTCCTTTAAACCAAATTTAAATTCATGTGTGTTTAAATATTTGTCGGGTTTTGACCGATGTCAGCCTTATTACTATTTCATGTAAAGTTTCTATTACATAGGTATAGTAAATATATAAAGTAAATCAACATTACAAGTTTTAGTTTCAATATATTTTAACACTCTTAATGTGTATTTTTTGTATTTAATTTCCTCGAATAAGTATTTCTTTCTCAAAATGAAAAGACATATATATATCAAAATATTAGACTCATACAAAAATTCTCTTTTATCAGTTTGTTCGCCTACAAATAGTCTGTTTGATTCATATTTTATAATAGAACTAGTAGACTTGGTCGCGCTTCGTGTAGTTAAAAAAGATCTCATTAGATTTACAAACTAATCTTTTACTATTTCCAAAAATTTAAAATAATTTAGTAGTCTTCAAATCCAAATAATTTAATTTTGTTTAACCTTTCATCACCTAAAACTTAGTTGTTAGAAAATAAAGTTCATCCGAAAAAATAAAAGAGAGATTTCCTTAAATTTTAAACATCATTATTTGTGTTTTGGTGTAGTGACATTTTTTATTGTTTAATTAAAAAGATCATATCTTAAAAAGAAAAGTAATCTACACATAATCATGATATAGTAATAATGTTTTCAATAGTTTCATTAAATTTCGGTGGTAGTACATTTTATAATTTTGAGAAAGTTGTATAAATATTTATTAGTTACAAATGCTTAGAGGTTTTACCTATTTCAAGTTCTTACATAATTCAAATTAGTTCTTATATAACTTTAAAAAATAGTTTTCCCAAGGAAGTTACAATATTTACAATAGAAATATAAACGTTAAAAATTTACAGTTTAACAGAAAGTACGCATAATTTTTTTCTATTTGTAAGTAAATTAACATACACATATTTGTTAGCCTCCTATGAAAGCTTAACAGTAATATTTGAGACTTTATTCTTGCAATAATATGTAAGAAGAGAAATAAAAAAAAATTGTTCAAGAATAAATCAAAACTAATTGATGGCAACAAATTAATAAAAAAAATACAATTTATATATTTCATCGTCAGTTAATTAAAATTTAAAAACACTTCTTAAAGTTAAAATAATCTGCAAATTACTCGTAGATCAGCAAGAACAAAAACAAAAAGAATGAAGAATTTGAAGTTAGCTATAAGATTATATATGTTGAATTTTCTGAAGATACAACAATGATATGTTGATTTTTTTTAGGATACAATAATAATGTTGAATTTTGTGGAGATATAATAATGATAAGAAGACCCTTCTTTGTGTTTTTATTTATCAGAGTCTAGAGCCAAAAGGGTAAAAAAATTGTCAAAACTTTCAAAAGGGCAATAAAATTGATTTAAGAACCAAAAGGTAACTTTTTAACGCCCAAAATAGTGTTGCCAAAATTAAGGCAATGTCAGCAAGGCGCAACCGCCATGCGTCTTACAAAACTCTGACCGCCTGTGCCTTGTAAGACGCATGGGAATGTGCGCCTTCCGTTTATTTTTTTAAATAAAAAACTTTTTTTTCATTCTGATTAAATTTAAAAAAATATTTCATGTAGTAGTTGAATCTTTTATTTATGGTAAAATTCATGAAACTTTACCTTTACCTCATATTAGACATCATAATCGATGTTTGGCTTAGTTATTACTTCGCACCAATCGACACTAGCCTATTAGATAGTATCACACTAAATCTATGTTGATAATTCTTTTCTTGTTGATTACCTCCTTGGTCCGG
>JAJOOO010025815.1:0-22596 GCA_029582685.1 Solanum piurae | reverse complement strand
ATAAAGTGCATTTGTGTTTGTATAAAGCGAGAGAAAATTGTATATATACATATATTTTCATTCCCCTCTCTCCCCTCTCCCAGATCTCGCTCTCTCACTCGCCTCTCTCACTTTATACAAAAAACGCAAATTGTATAAAATGTGTTTGTGTTTGTATAAAGTGAGAGAAAATTGTATATATACATATATTTTCGTTCCCCTCTCTCCCCTCTCCCAGATCTCGCTCGTCACTCTCCCAGATCTCGCTCTCTCACTCGCCTCTCTCACTTTATACAAAAACGCAAATGTATAAAATGCGTGAAAATTGTATATATACATATATTTTCGTCCCTTCTCTCCCCTCTCCCAGATCTCGTTCGCCACTCTCCCAGATCTCGCTCACTTGCCTCTCTCACTTTATACAATTGATCTTTTTGTATATGTATACCAAAGCAGATATACAACTGCTTTCTTTTATATATGTATAGCGAAATATACATATTTATGTTTGTTATGGAGCACGATTATACAAATTTTGTTATAGCATATAAATATAAATTTTATGTTTGTTATATGTGAAAGTTGCTCATATATATATAACTTGAGCCCACATTTAGATGGGTTTTATATCTATGAGCCCATTTAAGGCAAATGGTTGAGGTTTTGGCATTGAATTGTTCAACATATTTGTGTAAAATCCATAATTTAAGAGGCAAGGTTATAGTAAGGATCAAAATAGAGCCCATAGATCACATTATAAATGGATGAAACTCAGTTAATTATATTTGTTTGAAGCTTGTATTGTTAAAAAACTTAAATTGCTTACTCCCTCGATTTCTTTATCTTACTTTCAATTTTAGTCTGTTAAAAAAATGTCTTTTTTTCCTTTTTGACAATTTTTTAATTTTAACTTTTGACATGATATGTTTAAAACTACAAGATTAAAAGATATTTTGATACATCTATATATCTTTATTTTGAAAGCACAAGATTAAAAAATCTATTTTTAAAAAAACTTCTAATCAAGTCAAACCAAATAAATAAATTGAAACACGATAATTTTATTGAAAAATGTTTGAAAGTTGAAATTGCAAGCGGATGATTCACGTAACCATGATTGCATCTGTCATTATCACATAATTGTGGCATTATTTGCGAAAAAATAATAATGGAGGAGGTGATGATTGGTTTAACATCTAATGTAATCATATGTTTCTCTTGATTGAAATGGAGAAATCAATTATTGGACAACAATTGTTATTCATTTCAATATATAATATTTTAAGTCAAAGTGTCAAATAGATGATCAAAATAAATCGAATATAAATAAATGAATTAATAGTCTTACACGCTTAGTTCTTACTCGATATAAAAGATAATTCCATCTTATAACCCCTATTAGAACATAAATAGGATGTTCTAAACTAGTTTAGGATTCTTCCAATTTCTTCGATCATGTTTTGAAGCTAAAAATACTTTGAGAAATTCGTTGATAATTTATTATTTTTAGTGGACTCCCTTTTTGTATTCGTGTTTTGTTTTGAAAGATGAATAAAATGAAGAAAAAACAAATATTCTTGGTGGACTTATTTGATTATTTGGCACGAATTTTGATTAGTTAGATTGAATGAACAATATCACATGGTAATTAAACTTAAATATATACACAATAACAATGAGAAAATCCTACTATACTTCAATAAGTCTTAATGAACGATATTTATTATTTCTCAATTATCGAATTTTGGAGTTTTCAACTTAGAAACAAGAAATTAGGATTATCTTAATTTTTTGTATTTATTAGTTCATGTATTTTTTAAATATGAATAAAAGATTCTTTAATTTCAAATTTTGTGAGTCCATTTTAAACGATCTAGTGAAAGATTCTCTTTGCCTTTGCATGACCGATGTTACTTTCTTTTTGAGTTTCGGGGATCACAAAATAAAAATTCAAGATTATCTCAACTTTTCGTGTGTATTAGTCCATACTAGAATATGACTGACAAAATCCGTTTGATCCCAAATTTTATAGGTCAATTTGAAACGACCTAGTGAACTATTCTCATTATTTTTCATTGATCAACGTCACTTATTTTGGAGTTTTCATGCCTCGAAACAAAATCTAAGGACTAACTTCCCGACTTCGTTTAACCTCAATTGTGGTCTGTAGAACCATTCGTGACAACCTAGTGAATGATGTTCATTGTTTTTCAAGGACCGTCATCGCTTTTATGGAGTTTTTTAGTCACGAAATAAAAAATTAAGATTATCTCAATTTTCGTATATATTAATCCATAAATTTTCTGAAATATGATTGACCGACTCTGTTTGAGTCTAAATTTTATAGGACCTAGAACTATTCTTAATATTTCGTACTAGTATCCGAGCTGTCGATGACGTGTTTATGTCAAAATCATATCAAAGCTGACGTGTCTACAATACAACTTATCTTTCATAGTTTGTTTGTTCATTCAAGTGGCTTCATGGCATATTTATTATCGACACGTCATATACAAGTCATTACGATATGAATGGAATTATTAGTCAAAAACAAAGAAAATTTAATACACATGATAATAATCAAATCGATCCCACATTTCACATTTGTTGCATGCCCCGTGATATCTCTTTTTTTTTAAAAATGAATAAATTATTTTTGGTGTATTTTATGAGTGCGATTTTTTTTTTTAAAAAACAAAATAAAATGAAAAAATATTATAAAAACCATATTAAAACATTTTGAAAAAGGAAGAAAGGATAATAATCGAAGTACAAAAAATTACATGCTTAATATTACAACAACTAGAATGGAAGGACAAGATTTTATTACCTAAAAAAATAAATGAAATAAATTATTTGGAAGATATTTCCATTTCATTAAGTTGCTTCCCACCATAAAAAAGGAAAAGTATAAGGAAAAAAAAGTGAGTAATATAAAATAGAAAAGATCCAACTTCATTTTTTGTAAAGATCAAGAAATTTTATAATAAAAAATCTAGATTGGATCATAACTGAGCAACTAGTCCCCCACCTACCATTTGGCAATACCTTATCCGTCTCATAATAAGTGTCATTTTAATAAAAATTACGTTTATTAAAAAATAAATAAATAATATTACATAAGAAATTAATGAAAAATAAATACTATTAAAAAATTAAATATAAGTGTATAGTTAAAAAAATATACTTACTTATTTTTATTTGAATATTTGAAGTGACACTTATTTTAGAACAGTAACTGACGTATCAATTAATTTGATTCTAAACGTAGCCTAAAATATTCTGTATAAAAGGCACAAAATCCGGCTATTATATTAACCTCTCAAGCTTTTCTATTCTCCACTTTTCTCAGCTCTCAAATTTTTTACACATTTTTTTCAATTACTATACAAGTTTTGATCCTGTCATTGCTTATTCTTTGTGGGGATTTTGAGATTTTTTGTTTTTTTGGTCTTGGAAAGATAAAGATCATATTTTTTTTCATTTGGGTAGTTTTGTTATTTTTTTGGTTATAGAAAGAAAAGAGATGACAGTAGGAGCAGGAGTTTGTGTAGCTGAAAGGAAGCTTAATGTATTGGGGCAAAACATTCTAACTGATGTTGATGAAAATATTATTGTTACTCAGCCAAATGGTGAAGCTTTCACTAATGGGGCATTTCTTGGTGTTAACTCAGACAGAATTGGTAGTCATAGGGTCTTCCCTATTGGCAAACTACAGTATGTTTTCCTTCTTCTTCATAGTCTTTTTCTCTGTCTGGTTTTGATTTTTGATTTTTACTTAGTGAATCTAAGGGTTCTTTGATGATAATGGTGTTTTATGTTTTAACTTCATTTTAAGGTATCCCCTGTGTTTTATCTAAGTGTTGAGATTGTTTGGAGTTCTTATGTAAAAATTGCATTTTTGTTGTAAAGATTGCATTTTTGATATTTGGTTCTTTGATTTTCATGTGGGTCTTACAAGGAAGTTATTTACATGTTGAATTCTTGATTATGGTTTGTAGAGGCTATTATGTTTTAACTTCATTAAGACTTTTCCATGTTATTAATCTAAGCTAGAGTTTGACCATAGATTTTAAAAACTTGTCTTTAAATATATGTCTAGCCATGAATTTGATCAGGTTTTGAAAATTTGATTTTCAAATGTTTTCAAGTTCCCAAAGTTTGATATTCAACTCACAAAACTTCAAAAAAAAAAATTCAAAGTCAAATACATGTGCAAACACAACTTCAAAAAATCAAAATTTCAAGTTTCAACTTTAAAATCTACGGCCAAACGGGAGCTAAATGTTGAGAATCCTTGGAGTTATGAAGTACAATTTGCAATTTTTTGGTTGTAATGCTTGCTTTTTGATTTTTTGGTTTTAACAAGGAAATTATTTTTGTGTTGAGTGGTTTGCAGAGGATTGAGATTTATGTGTGGTTTCCGGTTCAAGTTATGGTGGATGACACAGAGAATGGGTACATCTGGCCAAGATATACCATTTGAGACTCAGTTTTTGATTGTGGAAGGAAATGATGGTTCAAAGTTTGATCAAGACAACCAGCAAAATTCAGCATTGTATGTTGTTTTCTTGCCTATTCTAGAGGGTGATTTTAGGGCTGTTCTTCAAGGGAATTCAAACGATGAGTTAGAGATATGTATGGAAAGTGGTATGGATATTACGATCTCCATTGATACGTTTTGGATCTTGTCGTATGGTATTTACCAATTTTCGTGATGCTAATGATGATGGTTGATTGCAGGAGATCCTGCTGTGCAAGATTTCGAGGGAAGCCATTTGG
Source organism: Solanum piurae (assembly GCA_029582685.1). NCBI lineage: Eukaryota > Viridiplantae > Streptophyta > Magnoliopsida > Solanales > Solanaceae > Solanum > Solanum piurae. The sequence goes on along the minus strand of JAJOOO010025815.1, from coordinate 17,835 downwards.
TTTATGTAGCAGCTGGACCGGACCCTTTTGATGTCATCACTAATGCTGTCAAGTATGTTTTAGTCCTTTCTTTCATGGTTTCCATTCTTGAAATTTCCTTATTCAAATGTTCAACTCATTCTCCTCTCATAACTATAGAGTCATCCTATAGATTTCATATGTTGCACCAATTTGATAACCGTACCATAGATACTTTCCCTTTCTGAAATGGAATTGATGGTTAAAATACTTTATCAACACAGGACGGTGGAGAGGCATTTACAGACATTTTGTCACCGTGATAGAAAGAAGGTACTTTTTGAATGTCTTATGATTTCTGCAAGTGCCATTGACATCATTACTTCTGAATATATATAACATCATGTTTTTGAATGTCATGATTCAGATGCCAGACATGTTGAACTGGTTCGGATGGTGCACGTGGGATGCTTTCTATACAACCGTTTCTTCAGAGGGAGTGAAGCAAGGACTAGAGAGGTAATCAACTTCAATTTTAGATACTGATTAACATTCTAAATTCCTGCATTGCATAGGGTGCTGAAACTTTTACGTCTTTTGTAGTTTGGAGAAAGGAGGTATTCCCCCAAAGTTTGTACTCATTGATGATGGATGGCAATCAGTGAGTATGGATCCCAATGGCATCGAATCCATTGCTGATAACCATGCAAAGTGAGTAGATGGAACACATTTAATATCATCATCATTGTTTAGCAACCCCTTAAAACGTTCTGATCGTTCTTTGGTTGTTTTCAGCTTTGCAAACAGGCTAACTCATATCAAAGAGAACCATAAGTTTCAGAAAAATGGAAAGGAAGGTCATAGGGTTAACGATCCTGCAATGGGACTTCGACATGTTGTTACCAATATCAAAGACCAACACAATTTGAAGTATGTGTACATGTGGCATGCACTTGCTGGTTACTGGGGTGGTGTGAGACCCGGGGTCCCTGGGATGGAACACTATGAATCCAAGTTAGCTTTCCCAGTTTCATCTCCCGGGACTGAGTCACAGGAACCTGATGATGCTTTGAGCAGCTTGATAAAGAACGGTCTTGGTCTAGTGAACCCTGAGAAAGTTTTACACTTCTATAATGAACTGCACTCATACCTCGCTTCTGCGGGTATAGATGGGGTTAAAGTAGATGTTCAGAACATCCTTGAAACACTTGGAGCTGGTCACGGTGGAAGAGTAAAACTTGCAAGAAAGTATCATCAAGCATTAGAGGCATCTATTGCTCGAAATTTTCCTGATAATGGAATTATTTCATGCATGAGCCATAGTAATGATAGTTTGTTCAGGTAATTTTTTCTTGCTCACCCTCTCTTTCTTGCTTGTAATTGTTATAAGCTGAATTAGTTCTAGGAAACCGATAATTATTGTGATGAGATGCTACATACTCTTACCATATTCTGATTCATTTTACTTCTCTTTCGTTGTGTAGTGCGAAGCGTTCAGCTGTTATTAGAGCATCGGATGATTTCTGGCCACGAGACCCTGCATCACACACAATTCACATAGCATCAGTGGCGTACAACACCATTTTCCTTGGTGAATTCATGCAGCCTGATTGGGATATGTTTCATGTGAGTTGATGATATGAATCTCCGTTTGTTAGTATACTTCCCAACTTATCAAAAATAGGTTCAACTGACTAAAATGCTTGTAATATGTTTAGAGCGTGCATCCCATGGCTGAATACCACGGAGCAGCACGAGCTGTTGGAGGCTGTGCTATTTACGTCAGGTACCTTAAAAGCAGCTAGTTATTTGGTGTACAATTCAATTTTTGTTTATATTTTCTCATCGCTGCCTATTGCCATGTAGTGACAAGCCTGGACAGCACGACTTTAATCTTTTAAAGAAGCTTGTACTTCCAGATGGTTCCATATTACGCGCCAAACTTCCAGGAAGGCCAACTAGAGACTGCTTGTTTTCTGATCCAGCAAGAGACGGTATAAGGTAATTGCTTGATCAGATAGATAGTTTCACCATCATTTCCAACTGTGATGTTTTTTGTAATCTCACTTATGTATATGCAGTCTTTTAAAGATTTGGAATCTAAACGATTTCAATGGAGTAGTCGGTGTATTCAACTGTCAAGGTGCTGGATGGTGTAAGGTTGGCAAGAAGAATCTAATCCACGATTGTCAACCAGGGACTATAACTGGAATTGTTCGCGCTAATGATGTGAATTACTTACCAAGGATTGCTCATGATGGATGGACTGGCGATGCCATTCTGTATTCTCATCTTCATAGTAAGTTGTTTTAATCACTTCTATTACCCCTATTCTGCATTTTGCTGACCTGATTGTAACCAATGCAGGGGAATTGATCAATCTTCCTAAAAATGCCTCTATTCCAATCACTCTGAACGCGAGAGAATATGAAGTCTTTACAGTTGTTCCGATCAATGAAATGTCTACAGGATCAAGATTTGCTCCGGTTGGTCTTGTGAATATGTTCAATTCAGGAGGAGCAATCAAAGAGCTGAAATATGAAACAGAGGGAAAATGTGGATTAGTTTCCATGAAGGTTCGCGGATGTGGCATGTTTGGTGCTTATTCATCTGGGAAGCCTAAACGAATACAAGTTGACAACGAAGAAGTACATTTTGATTACGACGAATCCTCTGGATTAATCACCATTAATGTTAGAGTTCCTGATGAAGAATTATACCTTTGGGATGTAAAAGTTGAAATATGAAAAGTGCAAGATGATCATTATGATGGAGGAGTTGAAGACTTGTGAACTAAGTCTCTCTCTTTCCCAGTTACTCATAGTTTTTAAATTTAGAGAGCAATATCTGATTACTATTTAAATTTTATTGCACTATATTATTAGGTAACACAACAAATGATGACTTTGGTCTGATCATATTGTTATTTTAATATATTTTTGGATACTATGGTCTATAATGCCACGATAACTTCAAAAAAAAAATCGAGTCTGTTTGCGATGCACCACGTATAGAAAAGTATCAGACACGTGCCCTGTTTTCATAAATCCTCCAAATATATGATCAGATAATCATTATAGAAAAAAATATTTATTATGGCGGAAAACAGGGAATTGATGGAGGTGAATCCGATCCGAATGACGAAGATTTGGGCAACACTAGCTGGAATTGCAATTGAAGCCCCAATTTTGGGGTTAATGGGTTTTAGTTTTCTTAGTTCAATTATACTTTTGGTAGTAACTTCTCCGTTGCTAGTTATATGTAGTCCTCTGTTAATTGGCGCTGGTGCGGTGTTGGGAGTTGCTATGGCGGGATTTGGAGTGGCCGGAGTTACGGCGGGTTTAGGATTGTCTTCGTTTGTTTTGGTGTATAGGTCGGTAATTAAAGGTAGAAATACGGGCGGAGAGTATGGCGGCGGTGCTGATGATGCGCCGGTTATTGTGGATAAAATGATTCAACCGGAGCGTGACAGTGAAGTAGCAGGTATTTGAAGCATATTTATATTGTTGTCGCTATTTTTGGTTACTTCATAATATATCTTCCCCTGCAGGTACTGGGGATAAAACAGAGGGTGTGAAGCAGCAGCAGCAGCAGCAGGGCAGCACTAGTTCAGAGCCAGTTCATGTAGATAGAATAGTTGAGTTATTTGAATCTTTAAAGGAACATCCACATGATCAAAATGAAACAGCTACTATTGTCCACGTAGTTACTGTAGAGGTTGATGATGATGAGTTGGAGGAGAATCAACACAACAAAGATATTGCCACTTCTGGTGACTATTTGCAGCAAAATGTGCCAAGACAGATCCCACAAGAGACTTAATTAAGAACATATATGTATGTTCAGAAGTGGCTAGTTTATTACTGAGTTGCATGTTTTGTTCTTTTGTCTTTCATTTCTTAGTTGTTGTAGCACTGTACATTTACTTTTTGGAGAATGTGTTGTCATTTTACTTCCTACTTCTTTAGGTCTCTACAGTATGTACATATTTGGTGCTGTTTTTTAAACATGTTTTTAGTGCAAGGATTTTGTTTGGTCTATACATCTATGACTATGAGCATGCGCTCGAATTCGCGACCTATAGACTGAAAAAGTCACACGGAGATGACTTTTGAGTTGGCATTCGAACTCGTGATTTATAAGTTATACAAAGACAATTTAGTTTAGCTTCAAGTTTCTTTTTAAACCTGTTTTATGTTATTTGAAAAAAAAACAGAATATAGCTAAAAAAATTTAGATACAAGCACAGAGTATTATCCATGAGTTTATAATTTTTTTCTATTTGGAAACAAAATCTGAACTTTCTTGCTTTGGGACTAAATTGGTATTGTCTTGTCATTTTAAGTGAATATTTTAATTATAACATTACACATTAAAAAAGGTTAAAGTTGTCGGATAGTTGAAAAAAAGTTCCCAATGATTGAAAAAGTTGATGAGACTGATAGTTGGCTGGATTTTTCTGAAGTGACAGCTTCCAAAAACTTTAGTAGGAGCAGTAACTCCAATTATTATAGCTTCAGTAACTATCACCAAATGTTGCCGTATCATAAAATATGATACTCTTGATGAGAAAATTTAGATTTGTGTTCTAAAAATGAAAAGAAATCTAATAAGTAACCTTTCTCTTTTAATAGGTTTTATGTTGATAAAAAACTTAAAATACTTAGACATAAACTAAAAAAGGAAAAAAATTGCATATCCTGAAAAACATATAGAATGTATTCATGAAATGTAACTTCAATTTCAAAATATTCCGAAACATAATTACATTTTTGGATTTTGTATCAAATATAAATATGTTGATACAACTCTTTCGCGCGATCACCCCTGATAACCTCATACAACTCTTTTGATAATCCACGTCATATAACTCTTTCAATACACTTTCATATTCCTTGTGATACAACTCTTTAACATGTACAATTATACCTCCAATACAACTCTTCCACCTGATATAACAATTATAATTATGTTTAGCTAATACGTAATTATTGTAACAAGTATACGTACCCGCACGATGCACGATCGTTTTATGAATCATTAAATAGTTTTACACATTTAAAGATAACAACAAAAAATAAATATGATTTATGCAAAGTGTTTGTTGGTACAAACAAAATTATATTTCCTGCAATTCTTTATTGTCTAAATTATTAATAACATTTTTTTGTATTATTTTATGTTTTAAAACGAATTCACAGTGCAAATATTTTTATATTATCTCTATTACTCTTTTCGTAAATAATTTTCTATTGTGTATTTTAATTCGTTTTTGTCATCTAGAATTTTATATGTAATCAAAATAAGATTATATTAATTAATAGTGTTAAATTAAGATTTTGTATCCAAAATATAGGATTTCAAATAATACATATACACAAAAAAAAAAGGATGAATCAATTGAAAATGCATTTAAAATTCCTTTTATAATAACACAAACATAAAACAGAGAACAAATATATGATCTTCAATCTTCTTTCTTTTTTGATAAAACATAATCATTATTCTGTTTTTTTTTTTGGGTGTAAAAGATCTTCTTTAATTTTTTACTTCACTTTTTTTTTTGTTAATTAAAGACTTATAATTTTTTTTATATAGAGAATCAATAAATGAAAAATGATACAGAAATGGAGAATCAAAGAGAGTAAAATCAATTATTAAGAGATTGAGAAAAAAGATTAAAACTCATATTATATAGTTATAACTGTGTAGCAGTTGTCAGTTCTCTTTTTAAAATTCTTTGACAGTTTTTTTAAAAAAAATTAAAGGCTCTTAAACGTGGTAACTTTTAAATTTTAAAAATAATCCGTTTAAAATATATATTATTTTTTAAATTTAAATTAAAAATTACTAAGTAATGCAGATTTAAATTATTTCAAAATTTTAATTGTTGAAACTAAAAAGAAAGAAATTTTGTGGTGCTGAGATATGACACTTTTTACTTCTCCTATTATATATATATATATATATATATATATAGATTATAGCTATTTGTCAAAATTTTCTCATAAATTATGAGATAAATAGGGCTCACCTATAGTTGGAAGTTTTAAATAGGTGACGTGCAGAGAAAAAGTTGTATTGATATTAATTGCTCATATTAAAATGCCAAACATTTAGTTGTACAGGCAAAGAACCAATTGAAAAACAACAACAGGACCCATTATTATTCATTATAATATATTCTTATATACTGTACGAGGAATACATTAACAGAAAAAAAATAAAAAAAATATCATGGTTGGTGGAATAGAACATTATCCAGAAACCCCATTACTGCCGGCAACATTTTCTGGCTCTTCTGATTCAAATGGTATCTTGATTTTTCTTAAAAATTCTGTCTTGATGACTTTGTATGGCTAAATGTTAGCTTGATTTTGTTAAAGATTCTATCTTTTTGAATAGGGGTAGTAAATGGTGTCTTGATTTTTGTTAAAAATTCCATCTTTATAACTTGGTGTAGCAAAATGGTATCTTGATTTTGATAAAGATTCTATCTTTTTGAATAAGTGTAGTAAATGGTGTCTTGTTAAAAATTCCATATTTATTACTCCCTCTATCTCTATTCCATATTAATTGAGTTTTTGAAGCTTTTTTCATTGTTGAAAGTTTAAGAGGGATGTTTAAAGCTTTTTTCATATTTGTCATTTCCTTAAATGAAGTTTGATTATTTCTAGGAGATAAAGTTCACTACTTGCAAAGTTATATTTATGATTTCACAAAGAATAATAGTGGAAAGTATGATTTAAATTATATATTTGAATGTTTTTCTTAACAAGTCTGTATTGCCTCACAAATTCAGTTAATATAAAATAGAGGGAGTATGACTAGGTGTAGCAAAATGGTATCTTGATTTTTGTTAAAAATTTGCATCTTGATGACTTTACGTAGCAAAATGTTGTCTTGATTTTTTTAAAGATTCTATCTTTTTGAATAGGTGTAGTAAATGGTGCCTTGATTTTTGATTAAAATTCCATCTTAATGACTTGTTGTAGCAAAATAATATCTTGATTTTGCCTCGAACTTCTGTCTTTCTGACTTGGTGTAGCAAAATGTTGTCTTGATTTTGTTAAAGATTCTATCTTTTTGAATAGGTGTAGTAAATGGGGTCTTGATTTTGTTAAAGATACTATCTTTATGACTTGGGGTTGTTAGTTTGCTAGTACTAACTTGGGTTTTGGTTCATTTTTTTTAGTTGTATACTCAGATATTGAGAAAAAGGGTACAATATGGACTGCAGCGGCACATATTATAACAGGGGTTATAGGGGCAGGGGTACTATCACTTGCATGGAGTATAGCACAATTAGGATGGATAGCTGGTCCATTGGCTATTCTATTCTTTGCAGTAGTGATGCTATTTGCAACTACCATACTTTGTGATTGCTATAAGTCTCCAGATTCTGTGCTTGGCCCTACCACAAATCACTCTTTATTGGAAGCTGCAGGGTTTTACTTTAGTAAGTTACTGTTCACTGTATATCTTTTACCTTCTTATTATTGTCTTGTAGTGTTCAGGCCTAGTGGTAGATCCAGGTAGGGCCGAGGGGGTTCATCTGTACCCCTTCAGCGGAAATAACATTGTTTATACTTTACACATGGTTGACATTATTTTTATGTATATACAGTAGATGTTTTGGAATCACTTAGTGAAAATGCTGGCTCCGCCACTAAAATCGGGCTAATTTACCCACCTCGGCTTTGATTGGTACGATACCACTATCACATATGTTGGATAACTCTATCACCAAGATTTAGGCAGAAGAGAGAAATCACTCTGTTGAGATTTGATTTACCTTCTTATAAAACTATTGTTGTTATCATCATCGTCATCAATTATTTTGCATATGAAAGTTGGATGACTTTCGGAGAGAAGGCTGAACAGTTATGTGTAGCTATTGTGACTGAGCGTTTGCATCCTGGAAATCTACTAAGAAGAACAGAAAATATAAATATAATCATGTTATTGAGAACTCATGTGGCTTTAAGAAATTGAGAGTTACTGTATCATAATTGAAACAATGTAAAGATTGTGTAATATTTGACGTACTCTAGATTTTTGTTGACCTTATTGTGACATTACAAGTTTTCATGAAGGCTTGGCAGTCTAGTGGTCCCATGGTCTAGTGATCAGGACATTGGATTCTGAATCCAGTAACCCGAGTTCAAATCTCAGTGGGACCTTTAGTTTTGGGTCTATCGGAAACGGCCTCTACCCCAAAAAGGTATGAGTAAGGTCTGCCTACATCCTACCCTCCCCAAACCCCACTAATGAGATTACACCGGGAATGTTGTTGGTGTTACTTGGCAGTCCCAGTCACATCGACCAAATTTGTGATTTTCCATTGATTTTAATATCTTTTTTTTTACATTAGCATCCAAAAAAATCAAACATTGATTTGAACCTAAGTTTGGCTTGACCTGTTAGGCCTTGAAAAAGACATGCACATGGAGTGTGTGAATGTAAATAGTATGTTATGTGCAGATCTGGCCATAGTGACAAGATCCAAAATTGGCAGAAGTTACTGGACTCTATGTTTAAATAGTCATCCCCCCTTGTGAAATGTCTATCTCATTGGTAGGTTCAATTTGGACTGTTGCTTTTATAATTATATGGCAAGAAGATACTTTTTCTTCAAAATTTGTATCTATTGCAGTTAAAGGGTAGAATTACAGCAAAAGAGCTACAACCAAACATTTCTTTATAGTGGAAGTTCCATCATTGTTGACTAAATTTGTGGGTAACTCCAACAAAGACATTCTTTCCCCCTATCCTTTTCATTAATATGATGACTGATGAGAACTTAGCACTACTACATGGTACTATATAGTGCTGTTGTTGTGAAGGGAGGAGTATAAGAGAATTATGTCTTTGAACGTTTCTACTTATAGGTGAAGGTTTTATGCAGCTCATGTTTTATGTAGTATCTATTAAGCCACCTGCATATTTTCAAAGAGTTGGTTTAAGGTTTTTAGTGTCCGTTGTCTAAGAATATATCGGTCGGAGATGGAAGTTCAACGTTCTCTAGAACAAGAGAAAACTTCAGGCAAAGATGATGCAGATACAATTAGAACTGGTAAGTTTTAAGTTGTCTCAAAATTTTCTACAGGGCCTGAGTTTTATAACATTGACTAGGATTAAATCTAAGAAACAATAGTCGACGTGTATTTTCCTGCCAGGAACTTTTTGGACTGCAGTTGCGCACATCATTTCAGCTGTAATCGGAGCTGGTGTTCTCTCTCTAGCCTGGTGCACAGCACAATTAGGATGGATTGCAGGGCCAATCACCATGCTTTGTTTTGCAGTTGTTACATACATATCTGCATCTCTCATATGTGATTGTTACAGGTCACCTGATCCCATAACAGGAACGCGAAATCCCTCTTACATTGATGCCGTTAGAGTTAATCTTGGTAGACTGTTCCATCCTACAACATAGAATTATATTAGTAACTCTTTTAGAAGTTTCTCATATGAGGATTCCTCTTTTACATTATTTTGGGGGGAGGGGATTAGACGCGTCTTTTATGTATTTTGACTTATACTCGTTCAGGCAAGAAATGGACATGGTTGTGTGGTTTGCTTCAGTATGTGAGCTTCTATGGGACTGCTATTGCTTATGTAATTACAAGTGCAACAAGTATGAGGTTAGTTAGCTATATACATATATATGCAGTTCAGATTTTTGTCTCTCTGAATTCGCAAGTATCTCGATAGCAGTATCTACGACATTTCTCTTTGCTCATTTGTTTGGGTTATTAGATAACATTATATCCATTATAGTGATGCCTACCCTTCAAGAGACAGTGTATGCAATTCAAGCTGAATGAGATATGCTTCTGTTAAGTTATTAATCCGACCAAAAATTTTTGCAGAGAAATTCAGAGATCAAATTGTTACCACAAAGGAGGAGAAGAAGCTGTTTGCCAGACTGGGACAAACAACTTCATGCTGATTTTTGGCATTATTCAGATAGTAACGTCGCAGATACCAAATTTTCATAACATGGCGTGGTTGTCTGTTGTTGCTGCGTTAATGTCATTTTGCTACTCTTTCATCGGATTGGGCCTTGGATTTTCTAAAGTGATTGGTAAAGCCTTGACTATTCTTTTTCTCATTCTGTTTCTTGTTTTTTCATCTCGATTTCCAAAAATATATCGAAGAATCTCGTGTATTTTGATCTTAGTTCCAATCATGGAGAAAGCATTTTATTTTCTCATTTCCCCATTGATGTTGGGTCTGCAGATAATAGGGGTATCAAGGGAAGCATTGTGGGAGTACCAACAAGGAGTGCTGCTCAGAAGATTTGGTTAGTTTTCCAGGCACTCGGAGACATTGCTTTTGCCTATCCTTATTCGATTATTCTCCTCGAGATACAGGTATTGATATTCCACAACTATACAAGTCTTAACTTCTGGCATTTCTTAATACATCAATAGTCAGATATAAATAGATCCAGCTCTTAGAATTTGCCCTGATACTAGATCATTGAATATTGATTTATATAGCAGACTTCGACTTGTTTGGGATTGAGGCATAGTTGTCGTCATATAGTTTTTCTAAAAGAATAATTCAAGATTAATATCGGAGCGTAAATATCAACTTAGCTAATGTTTCTGAAACCATACAAGACATAACAGTAACACTACCACTTTTAGTTGGAATAGTTACACTAAAAGTATCACAAAAACTGCTGATGTTTCTCCTAATATTAAAGATTTTCTTTTTTCTGGAGTAAAGGATACACTAAAATCGCCTCCACCAGAAAACCAGACCATGAAGAAGGCGTCAATAAGCGCGATAGTTATCACCACTTTCTTCTATCTATGCTGTAGTTGCTTCGGATATGCAGCCTTTGGGAACGACACACCAGGGAACCTCTTGACAGGTTTCTACGAGCCATTTTGGCTTGTTGATTTTGCCAATGCCTGCATAGTCCTTCATCTGGTTGGAGGGTATCAGGTAGTACTTAAATTCGAGTCTTTTCCTTCCACCCTTTACTTGGTTTATGAAAATTCTAACTTTAACGCGAACAAAATGCTCGTTTCCTTAGGTATACAGCCAGCCAGTATTCGCATTTGTTGAAAAATGGGCAACTCAGAAGTACCCTGAGAACAGATTCATAAATAAATTCTACACCATCAAACTCCCGGTGTTGCCAGCTCTCCAGTTGAACCTGTTCCGGTTATGTTTTCGGACTCTATATGTTATATCTACAACAGCAATAGCAATGGCATTTCCATATTTCAACCAGGTATTAGGAATCTTGGGAGCATTGAACTTTTGGCCTATGACCATATATTTTCCAGTGGAAATGTACATTGTGCAAAGAAAAATTGGAGCTTGGACAAGAAAATGGATACTTCTTGAAGGTTTCAGTATGGTTTGCTTGATTGTATCTTTACTGGGCTTGATTGGATCAATTGAGGGAATAGTTAGTGCTAAATTAGCTTAAATTGTAAGATCATTTAGTAACTTAAAGTACATAGTCTTGTTTTTATATGCTTTATTTGAACCGAGAGTCTATTAGAAACAACTTCTCTACCATAAAGGTATGAGTAAGTCTACGTTAAACATCATTCTCTCCGGACTTTATTTAAATTTTACTTCATGTTTAGATCATATTTTATGTTTTTTTTTAGGTAAAGTACATTCAAACAACTATTTGCAAATATTATAACCAAACACCTACTTCAAAAGATTCAAATAAAGTAAAATATTTCGGAATAACTTGTAGTAACTCGTATATGAGATCTAATGTATGACATTATGTGACTATCTATTTTGAGGTATTACTCTATTAGAATATGTTTGATTCTATGTTTTATATAAATTAGTCAAGTTTAATGATTTTTCTAGTTTTTAAAAATTGAGGGTATAAATTATATTTAGAAAAAGTATATTAAACTTCTAAATATTCTTTATAAAAAATATGATCAAACACAACTTTAACTTCAACGCTAAAAAATCCAAACAAAGTAAAAAAATGATATTATGGCTAAACGCCCACTTAATAATTCATTTTTTGATGTTTCAAAAGATGTCGAAAGGCACCAATGTATCTATCAGACAAAAAGTTGTGGTCCTGCCTTTTCAATTTTGAAAAAATATCCTACTCCACTATAGGTTAGATAGAAATACGAGTATAAATAATTTCAAAAAATAAAATAAAATAAACATGTGTCAATTTCTTTGAAATATTAAAAAGGTACAATCACATTTTTGTCCCCTCAACCATTAGTAAATTCCAAATTTGATCCTTATAATACATCATAACGTATTTAGTTATAATACATCATAAACATATTTAATCTTTCAAAATATGCACATTTAATCTCCTTGCTAGTAAATATTTACAAAATTATAATAACCATTTAATTGTTTAGGAATTGTATTAAGTTTATAACGTTACTTCATATGTTACGATAACAAAATTCTAAATATAATCGCAATATAACATACTTTATTCCAATATATGAGAACTAACCATACACATTTCAGTTAATTACTCCCTTCATTTCATTTTGTTTGCTTTACTTTTGTTTTTAATTTATTTTTAAAATAAAAAATAAAAAATTGACAATTCTTTAATTCTACACATGATATGTTTAAAACATGAGATTAAAAAGTATTTTGATATACTCTACTTAATTTATTTTTAAGATCATATGACTCAAAAGTTTTCTTTATTTTTTTAAACACTATATCACGTCAAACCAAACAACAAATTGAAACCGGAAGAATTGTGGACTAAAAATAGTATTCTCTATTTGTAGAAAGAACTTTTCATTAAATTTGGAATATTCAGAAATAGATTCATAGTGATCATGGGGTTGGATGAAGAAAGTGACTCTCAAATGCCATTTTTGGACCCAAATTATGTTTCTTCTTCTTCTTCCCAATCATCTAAGCTTGTCCTCAAAAGAACAGGTAACAAAGTTCCCTTTTTTTCCATCTTCTTTTCTTCAATTTATTACATGGTATTTTTCCCAATTTATTACAAGGGTCAATTTTTTTTTTTTGGGCATCGTACTTCACTTTTTCCTTTTTTCTTGAAACCCCTTTATCTCCAATTTACCATTTAAGCTTCATTTTACAAAAAAAGTTTGAATCTTGACAATAACAAATTGGGTCCATAGTGAACCCATCTCAAGAATCTTGATTTAACTTGTCCTCTGCAATTATTGCTGTCCTATCTCTGTTTATTGAAGGAGATTTGTCTTAAGCTTATTTGGATGGTTGTTGTATTGTATTTTACTATATTGTTTTGGACTTTTGGTGAACACATGTTTGGATAGATTGTATCATTTTTTTGTAGTTTCATAATACTGTGCACCAGCAATATGAAGTATAAGCTTAAGGTAAAGTAAAGTTAAGTAAGAGCAAGTTGAAGAAAAAAAAGGCAACGAGGGGATCACACCAAATCGATCCTTCCATAAGATGAAACTTTTCGTCTTTACATAACAATGAATTTGACAATACAAAGCAGTAGAGTAAAATTTAAGTAACAATCAAAACAAATAATGTATTTAAAGCAACAGTAGATAAACCATCCAAACAAGCTGTAAAAAGGGTAATCATCTTGATCTTTTCTAACAAAATAGATAATTTACTAGTATTAGTTTCTAATAGTTTCTTTCAATAATTGAAACCTGTACAAGCAGATGATACTCACAGAAGCTAATATGTGTACTAACCGTGAGAATTCAGGAAATGAATGGACAGCTTTGGCACATATAATTACAGCAGTAATTGGTTCTGGTGTTCTATCACTAGCATGGAGCATGGCACAGCTAGGTTGGATTGCTGGTCCATTGACTATGCTCATATTTGCTTGCATCTCTCTTACTTCTGTATTTCTTCTCTGCAATTGCTATAAGTCTCCCGATCCAGAAACTGGCCCTGATAGGAATGGCTGTTATCTTGATGCTGTACAGAAGATTCTAGGTGAGAATTTCAAGCTAAGAAGAAATTAGAAAAAATCTGATGTCCTGCACTTTTTCAGTTCAGATGAACCATTTATTCACTTCTCGTTTTCCTTACTTTTTGTGGAAATAAATTATGTTCAAGTAAGCAAACATGTCGTTCTTCCAGGAGTCTATATATAGATTTTAAGGACATGGTGGCCTAACCATCGTAAAACTTTAGTTTTCTCTTAATTGGAGGACCAACTGAATAGTTCATGGGATGCCAAAATTAACTGTACTTATGTAGAACTTGGCTTGGCAGCAAGTTTCTTCTTACCTTACTGAACTCAAGAGGGCTGTTATATACTTGGGCTCACACAGCAAATTCTTTTTTCTGGCATCTCAGGAAAAAGAAATGGCTGGTTTTGTGGAATCGTTGTTCGTATAAATTTCATCAAGCTTGCAATTGTATATACGATTACATCCGCCTCCAGCATACAGTATGTCATTGATCTTTTCTCTACTAGTATTGCCAATGTCTCCTTTCGACAATTTCTGCACATACATTTCCTTTATGAGCGTTGCTGCTTATCATACTGAATTTTTGTTTGTGGTTATCCTAGATTACATGTTTGCATTTCCATACTATCAGACAACTTAATTTTTGAATGATTTCTTTATGAACTCTTGCCAAATTCAAGCTTCAGACCTTTTATCTTCTCTAAAGTCCAGTGGCGGAGCAAAGAGTTTGGCAAAGAGTATGCAGATTTTCTTCTCAGTTGTGTTAAGGGTGTGCAAAACCAATATACACTCATAATAGCTAACAATTAACATTTAACCTTTGTACACCACATAATATTTCGGCAAAAGGTGTGCACCGGACCATCCTTCGCCTAAGGTGGTGAGCCCATGCTCTAAACTAGTGAGGTTTTCATTTTACACTATCTTCTGAGATTCCTTTGACCGTTAACAATTCAAATATAAACTTGTTAAGGATTCTTAAGGGTTCAAGAATTACCGAACAATATGGTTGAACCTTACGAATCTAGCTATATAGCAGAGATTTGTATTCATGTCATCATTCTAATCAGATAACTAGAGGGGGATAAGGAAAGTATATATCATAATTAGTGAAATTAGGATAGGTGTTCCATTATCAAGGAGATAAAAGTTCCATAACCAATGGGATTAGGAATATATTTAAAAAGGATACACATTACTTAGTATAAATATAAAGTTGATATTGCTATCATGTATTCTCAAAATTAAACTTACACTCGATATCTATTATTGGATGAAGGAAATGTGTCCCTAAATGATATTAGGAGTCTCATATAATCAATGAAATAAAGAATCATAGTAAATAAGGCTATATTGCATAGCACATATACATAAGAGTTGAGAGTTGTTACTCGCGCGCATTCTCAAATTATCTATTTGGAGGTTTTTTTTCTAAAGGTGATATTAATAATACATCCTCTAAATGCTTCCAGAGCTATCCAGAAATCAAACTGCTATCATGATCAAGGTCACAAGGCTACCTGTAGATATGAAAGTACTAGGTATATGGTAATTTTTGGATTAATCCAAGTTATAGTGTCTCAAATTCCTGATTTTCCGAATATGAAGTGGCTCTCCGTAGTTGCTGCTGTCATGTCCTTCACATATTCAATTATTGGATCAGCACTTGGCTTAGCCAAAGTAATAGGTAGGTTGCCTTTTTGCATGCCTTTATTGTCACAAAATCTTCACAATAACAAGCATGTGCAGGCCTAGCATCTCAGGTAATATAGATGATCAAACTTGCCATTATCTTAAAATTCCATTCCGGAATCTTGATATGCAGAAAATGGAGAAATCAAAGGCAGCATTACAGGACTGCCAAGTTCTACAGCTGCTGAGAAAGTATGGTTGGTTGCTCAAGCGCTCGGGAACATTGCCTTTGCCTTCCCATTCTCTCTTATATTTCTGGAGGTTCAGGTGCTGCAATTTGGCTTTCTACATTAAATAATATTCTTAATCAGCATTAAGCAGCACTGAAGCAACTAATGAAAACTTCCAAAAAACTGTAGGACACATTAAAGGCACCTCCTCCAGAAAAGATCACCATGAAGAAGGTCTCAATAATGGCATCCTGTGTTACAACTTTTTTCTACCTTTGCTGTGGAGGATTTGGTTATGCAGCCTTTGGTAATTCCACACCAGGGAATCTCTTGACAGGATTTGGTTTCTATGAACCATATTGGCTTGTAGACTTTGCTAATGCATGTGTTATTCTTCATCTTGTTGGTGGATATCAGGTACTTTTACTTAAGTGTTCTGTCAAGTCTAACATTGTTGCCCCATGTTTTTATTCTTAAACAACTTTTACACCTTCACCTCCTAACTTGTTCGGAACTAAGGTGTAGTTGTCATTGTTATAGCTTTTATGCTTTCACAATCTTTTAACAGAATAAGTCTTCCTTGTTAGTGGATGTCTTTACTTTTGACATCTTCTTCTTCTAAACTTATTAGAGTGTCCCACATTGGTTGAGGGAATGGGTTGTTGTCTCCTTATATGATCTCAGAAATATCCTTACCTCACGAGCTAACTTTTGTTCTTGAGTTAGGCCACAAGTCCTTTTTCTTTGCAAAGCAAATCCATTTTTATTTTTATTTTTTATAACCGAGAAATCCGTCAGTGACCCGCTCTTTGGACCAATCACAGCCTTCTAAACTCGGTGGATAATGGGCCCTCCCCTCTACCCTTCTCCACTTAAATACCGGGCTTCGCTTTGCATGGTGTGGGGCTTGAACCTGCGACCTAAGCCACAAATCCTCCACCTTTTGCCACTTGAGTTCTTCTTGTTGTGTTTCACAATATTGAGCCCCTAAGTTATGTTATCGATGCTCCAATTGTCCAAGCCGAGGGCGCGTAGGGTTGTTATAGTGTCCCATATCAGTTGAGGGGATGTGTTGTTATCTCCTTATATTATTTTGACAATTCTCATCTCACTAGCTAGCTTTTTTTTGAGTTACGCCCATCGGCAAGCTAGGGGGACGCAGGGGTTCATCTGAATCGCCTTCGTCAACTTAATTACACTGTATATATAAGGTCATAATTATTTTTGGTTGCCTAAGTTATATTTTCTTTACAAAGCTACAAATTGCTTCCTTGTAGTTGATCTTTTTTTGTATTGACTTGAATATGCTTTACAGGTTTTCAGCCAGCCAATATTTGCAGAAGTTGAGAGATGGTTTGCCAGAAAATTTCCAGATAGCAAGTTTGTTCACAAGAATCACACTCTGAAACCTCTATCAATGCTGCCATTTAGATTGAATTTTATGAGATTATTCTTCCGAACAGCGTATGTTGCAATAATGACTGGGATTGCTGTATTGTTCCCTTACTTTAACCAGGTCATAGGGGTGTCCGGAGCAATAACATTTTGGCCTATCGTCGTTTATTTCCCTGTAGAGATGTACTTAACTCAGAAAAGAATTGAAAGTTGGAAAAGCAAAGCTATCGCGTTTCGCGTCTTTACAATGGTATGTCTGGTTGTGATCTTGTACGCATTTGTTGGGTCTATCAGAGGACTGATAGTTGCTAGGTTCGGGTAAAAATGCTTCTTCACATCCCTTCTTGAGCCAAGGAAGGGTCTATCGGAAATAGCCTCTCTACCTTTCAAGGTATCCTCTCCGAACCCCCACTTGTGGGATTACACTAGGTATCTTATTTATAGAAGAAATGTAAATGAATTCTTAATAGTTTTAAAGTGCTGATTATGTAAACAATGCTTTACTTTGTCAATAACCAAATATATATTATGAAGTGTAATTTGGGAAGTCCACATTCTTTTGTTAGCTTCTGCAAGTCCCTCATTCTGTAATTTGGGAAGTCCACACTAGATCCCTTCGATGTTTTTTTCGTTGTATACCCCCTCTAGGCTCCAACTATGTTCCAATTCCAACTAGTTCTTATATTCATTCC
>JAJOOO010025814.1:0-20542 GCA_029582685.1 Solanum piurae | reverse complement strand
AAAAAATAGAGTAGAACACTGCAATATAAAAGAGAAAAAAAGCACAAGAATTTTTTTTAAAAAAAAGCTCGATGAAAAAGGGTAAAAGTAAAAATAAAAATAAACGCGGCATGACAAGACAAGTTAAACTTATTGGATTCAGATTACTAGTTTCCTCCTATATCTCGCTCAGTTTTTTATCTTGTAATTTTCACATATTTACTTCTTTATATTTCGAACCCCCTCCACAGAAATCCTGGATCCGCCACTGGTGGTGTGTACACAGTCTTATCCTTACTTTGTGAAGGTAGAGAGACTCTCAGTTCAAGTAAAACATAATAAAAGCAAGTATGAAAGAGAAGTTACAACAATGAAACAGTCATGTTGAACGTAATGAAGAAAAGAACAGTAATAACAACACATAACACGATAATCGAAGCAAAAGAAACAAGTAATAATAAAATCAAAGAACAAGATAGTATGTGAGTTATAATAATAATACTGATAAGGAAAACTAGACAACGCTCGGCTAATCTTCTACCGTAATCCTCAACCTCCATATCTTCCTATCTAAGATCATGTCTTGTTTAATCACCTTTCCGAATACTTCTTTAGCCTACATCTACCTCTCCACATACCCCCAATAGTCAACTACTAGCACCACCTCACTAGTGCATCTACTCAAAAACAACAAACAAGAGAAGTAGAAACTTCTCCTCCTAGGGAGTTAAAAAAACAGAAGTAAGAACTATCAAAGTACTTTCTTGTCCTATGCTACTTGATTATTTGAATCCATCAAAAGACACCAAAGATGCCATAGTAGAAAAAAAGAAGAAGCTTGTCTTTAGCTCCAAAGGTTGTCCATGTGCTGTTCCCATATTCTAATACATAAACTTACTCCATTTGTTTCTGCTTCTCCAGACCACTTGGTTTAAATATTCTCACTGTCCATAAACATTTACTAAAGAGTTTTACCAAATACAACAACACACACCAATCACATCCATCACCCATAAATGAGCGAACTGTCCGTTTTGGTGTATTTTTAAAGAGAGGTTCAAAAAGTGTCTGTTTTGATGCCGGACTCCAAATGTAATTACTTCTAAACTTTCCCCCTTATAAAACACACAACAAACTCAACTTCTTACATACATTTCCCTCAAGTACTCTCTTTTTCTCCCTTTTAGTAACATGGTTTCCCTAGAAGGTCCCCTTATATCCGAAGAGCCAACGTCTAGTCCCCGAATTTCCTTCTCTTCAGAATTTCTTGATGATAGAAACTTCATATCCATTACACCAAATGCACAAGCGGAGAAAGAGCGAAAAGAGCAACAAGACAGATCAACGCGTAGTGCAGCTGAATTTGAGTTCCTCTCTAGTAAGTTAACCAATGAAAACATGATCACAGCAGATGAGCTGTTCTTCGAGGGTAAGTTACGTCCTTATTGGCAAATGCATTATGCTGAGAAGCTCAACAAAATTAGTTTAAAAGCTGATAAGGAAATTTTGGACAATGCCATGGTCATAAAGAGTAAGGAAGAAACTACTAGTAGGCCAATAAATTGGTTTATTGATGAAGATCCTTCTCCTAGGCCACCAAAATGTACTGTTTTATGGAAAGAGTTGTTGAGATTGAGGCACAAAAGAGCTTCTTCATTATCGCCTTCTTCTTCGACTTCTTCCTCTTCATCTTCAAGTTCACTTGCTGAGAATGAAAAGAGTAAAGGGCAATCAATCAAAGAGAAACATGTGAAGAGGATTAAGAAAGGATCATTAGAGAGGTGTAAATCAGAAACTTTAAGAGTTAGACCTGTGATTCATGTGCCAATTTGTTCACAGGGGAAAAACTCTGCTCTGCCTCCTCTGTTTTCACTTAAGAAAAAAGGAAGAGCAATAGAGAGGTGAAAAATGAACATTGTCATTGTTGGTCATTGTGTAGAGATGTTCTTACTATTCCATTTGGTTTTCTTTCTTCTTTTCATGAGTTTAGATTACATGTTTTCGTCGTAGGATCTGATGAATTTACTTACAATGTTGATGTGTTCATTTCCTGTAATGTATCATGTATGTGAAGCTAATGTTATCTAGTTTCAAGAGTTATTGTAATCTAAAATGTTCTAGCTTTTGTTTTCATGCAAAGAAATAGTGAACCAACAAGGCATATGCCTCTTTGAATTTCTTTTGGAATTGTGGAAGTTTATACTACTCTCTACTTTTTTGCAATTTCTTGTGCATGTTCTTCATTGATGGTTTCATTGTAGAGGGAATAAAACAAAGTAATTCACTTTACAAAGATATGAGTTAGTCTCAAATGTCATATCTTTATATGGTATCAGAGCCAGATGCATATTTGTTTAGGTTTTCGATCCACGCTCCAGTTGGGCCATGAGTGAAGGAGGTGTTAGTGTGGATTATAGTCCCACATTAGTCACAAAATGAACTGGTGATTTACTTATATGGACTTTTGGACAATCTTCTTCCCAAGAGCTAGTTTGTGGATTGAGTTAGGTGCATGTGTCATATCTTTACGACAATCAACACAAAAGCACTTGCATCACTTCAATAATAAACAAGTTACAAACATGTTTATACAATTGAGTTTTCAGTATATATGAATCAAAAACATAACTTTTTGAGTTACCTTGAATGACTGTACATACAGCTATGGACACTCAAAAAAATTACAGCAAAATTCCATTTTACTAAACTCCTTGGGCAGACAATGTGCTGGCAAACCATTTTGAATAGTTAGTCTTGGTGAGTGTATTCCGGAGTTCCAAAATAATAAGCTTTGAAGATTTTTCTTTTCACCAAAAATTCAAAAATATTGAGAAAAAGGAACTGGAGGTTCTGAAATCTAATGTCGAAAACTGAATATTTTATCTTTCTCAATGTCCAAAGGAGCAAGGACAATCTCCTCATTTAGGGGGCTGTGACAACAATGGATTCCCAGGAGTGGTCCTACAATTAAAGCAATTTGATTAATATTTGAACAAAAAGCAAAAGGCAAAAGCAACGAAAAGCTTATAACTAATGAATGATTCATTACCTGAGATTCAACGTTGGTTTTCCGAGAAGACTGCTTGGTATCTGGCCAGATAAATTATTGTTCTGCAAGAAGCTGTAACAAAAATAATAATGTGTCATTTAACTTTACCTCAGCATATACAACATCAAGCAAGTTCCTCGATCGCATTTGATATCAGTAATATATCTCTGTTGTGGTTTCTTAGAAAAGAAAAACATAATTAGTATGTGTGCCGTGTGAAATGAAATTCTATGAGCAACGTTATGTCTAAAACAGTTAAGGATGCTCAAGGTAATGACATTAGAACATTAGCTTTTCATACAATAGCTTCTATAAGCTCTGATCAAATGAGTGATTTGTAGTGGAAGCTCTACAAAATGAGTATTATCATGTGGGCTCTAATGGTGATAGAGATCCTGTTGTGGAAGCGAACAAATCTTAATTTGAGCTATGTACAGCTGTGGTAACCAGGCGCATTGCTTTCTTTGTTTGAGAGCTATTATTCACCCTATAACAGCCTCACCACTTGCATCCAGAAACTAGAACTATCATCGGTTAAACTCTGTGATCCTATTTCTCAGGTACCTCATAAATTTTGCATCTCTCATTTACCATGAGTTTGGATAGTAGTCCTTTCTCGGCGCCTAGACATATTTTCAAGCAGTACCGTTTTGCTTGTTATTCCTTTGAGCTATATCTAGTTCCTTTTCCAACTTGAGCAATTGATCTATAAAATTACAGTATGTGCAGGCGGAAAGTTCATCTCACTTGAAAGTGATAAAAACCTCGATTTGACAGTTGAATTCTCACATTAAAGAGATCAATGGCTGCTCTACCATCCATGAATTTAAGTATCTGACACAAACTTTCCTAAAACATGCTTCAACCTTTTTGAAAATGATCTCTATACCAAGAGAAAACTACTTAAGAGACACTATTTGAGGTACTTAGTTAATTCCGTGCTGCATAGCCACATCCACCTGTCTGTTGATCCAGCAATCCTAATTCCCTTGCTTAGCATGTGCCTAATGACGCTGCGTACCACCACCACCCACTTCCCGACAGAGAAAAGATCTAGCAAATCCGTTGAGGTGGTTATAGAAACTGTACTTACACTAGCTAGTGTCGTAGGGCTACTATACTTGAGAAAAAGTGTATTTATACTAGCATCATAGGGCAACTACATTTGAGAAAAACAGTACTTATAATATAGCATCACAGGGAAACTATAATTGAGTAAAACAGAAGTGTTGCATATTACTAACTGAAATCTATGCAAACAGAGGGGCCAAAATCCATTATCTATCATACTCATTTTTGTTTTATTATGGAAAGACAAACTTACATTTCATTAAGGCTCATAATGTTTCCAAGAGAAGGCGGAATTTCTCCACTAAGCTGATTGTCTTCCAAGTGTCTGAAATAAAAGACGAGAGTATTAGGAATAGGCACACTTAATTACACAAGTTTTTCTTTTTTTTTTTGACTTTTCACAAAAGCTTGGGTTATAATTAGAAAGTGCATTATTGCAACAGCAATTTAGAAGAAGAACAAAAGAAACCAAAGGTTTTACTTACAGAGTCTCCAGGATACTCAATGAGCTCAAATCTGGGATAGATCCGGTCAAATTATTATCCGCAAGCCATCTGTGTAAGTAAGAGACTATTAAGAAGTCTATTTGCATCCATCAATATATGAGCACCTAGAAACTAATATTCACTTACATGCCATTCAATGCTGTCAATCTAGCAATGCTAGGTGAAATTGATCCAGAAAGACCCATGCTTGTTAGGTTTCTGCAGACAAAGGAGAAAGGAACACAAGTTAACATGTTGGCCAATCGTAATTTGGGTTGGGGTAAGGTAAGGTATTCATTTTTCCCATTTTTCTTATTCATGAGGCGGGTGACGTGGGAGAGTTTGAGGTTAATGGAGCAAGAGACATCTGAACTCACAAAGAAGTAACACGAATTCGTGATCCTCCAGCACATGTAACTCCAGTCCATTGGTACTGAGGGGGTAAACATGGATCACCATTCCAATCTGGGGGAGGATTCATGAAGCTCTCCTTCAATTTTTCCAGAGCTATCACTGCAGTAAGAAATATATCACATTGATGTAGCAGAGGTAATTAATCAACAGAAAATGAGGTAAAAAGCAATCCTAGAGGACTGCTCATGCTAATTCAAGTGCTATATTAGAAGCAAGAAAAGCAGATTACCGTCTCGAGTATGAGTTTTTCCTCCGAGGGGCAACACTTCAAAAACCTCTCCTGCATTAATCAACGGACCAACACTTGATCCAATCACCGGAGTTAAAGTTATCTTTGTAATACCAGACAGAGGCCACTGACTTGCAAACACAACCATGCCAGCCGGGGCAACATTAAGGTTGGGATAAAACACTATATCATTTATGCTTATGTTGAAAGCTCTTCCTGAGAATGAATTTTGATCATCAGCAAAGTAAAGAGCTATGTAATACGTTGCGTTTGGGAGAGGTGCTGGAGGCCATAATAACTCCATAGCATCGGGCTTAGGTACTGTTAACCGTGTCCGAAATACTTTTGCCGGGGGGTGATTCCAGATACCAGAAACAGAAACATGACTGAAACTTTCTGCAGGAGAATGTTGTCCACAGGGCTCCCAGTAACGATCAAATTCATCGTCAGGATATCTGGCAGGTTAAAATGCTTGAAGTTATGATAAACATAACCAAAAGAAACACGTTTGTTTAAACATGGATGATATAATCAGATACTAATTCCTCTAACAACCTCTATGAAGCTAGTAACCAAATAGACTCAAGTATAATTGCATTCAGACAGTTTAGCAACTATATATATTAGGGTCGGTATTTTTATTGCTTTAGTTATGATTGAGAACAATTTCCAGGAATGCGCTCAAAAGAAATGCTTAAAATGGATGTTATCTGGTTAGTACAAAGAGCATAACTCATGCCTAGGCATTTTTCTATCTTCCTTATAATAAATTTAGGACAAACAAAGAAAGGATAGATTCGGTTGCAGTCCATAACCTATTCCAAATGAACACAAGAAAGAACTTAAAGGCTCAAAGGTTTCAATTCACATTGTGATCAAAGGAGTTATTCAAACTAGTTAAACCAAATTACAGCAGATTCTATATTGAAAGATGAAAGAACTTCTAATATCTTAAAGTTCAGGCGCAAGTCGATGATCAATAGGGATTGAAATACATAAATTGCTAACCATTTCAACACCTGAATTGGGATTCAGTTCTACATAAACTGCAAATGTATTTGAATTGCATAGTAAGTGGCATCGCGAAATTCAGGAATCATAATCAGAACTTAAAAATACCAACTTAATCAAATCAAAAGCAATCTTTTTTAGTCAAAGCTAACAACTTTAGGTCCAGATAGGTGAACCAACTTACTTGATAATTGATCCATTGTTCCCAAAACTGCTCCTTGTAATCAAAGTCAATCCATAAATATTAAAATCTGTAGAATTATACAACGAATCCGACACCAAAACAAGTTCCAAAGCAGATATAAAAGGGTCTGAATCCGTTAAACTATTAGCAGCCAAACACACACTCATATTCTTCCCTACCGCCTTAAAAAAACCTTCATAATATGAAGACATTCCATTCCAATAATCCTCAGTTGTATTCACTGGACTCCAAAAAGTCCCATCAACAATCTGATCAAATACAGGAGGATTCAAATTCCCATTAACCCCACCATAGAAATACGTCGTCCTGACCAAGTACTTCCTTCCACGATAAACAGGAACTTCATAACAGAATTTCTTGAAAACATTGTTCTTCAATGGAAATGTACGGACAGTTGACAGTGTATAATTAAGAACATCAACAGTAAGATTCTTGGGTGTTCCTGCTGATACATAACCAGAATCCGACACCCAATTCTGCTCATTAACTACAGAATCAACTACAGCACCACAATCAATCAAAACACCTGAAAAAAACAAGAAAAGTTGAAATCTTGAAAAAAAGATCAATTTTTTAAATAGGGATTGATGAAATGGGGAAAAGGGGTTTACCTCTAAGGGATTGAGAAGCAGAAGGGAAGATAAAAAGGGAGAGAAGGAAGGAGAAATAGAAGAAAGACATGGTTAATGGTGATGATTGAAGAAACAGAGAGTCATATGATGATTATGAGAAGGGAAAAAAAGGTTGATTTTAGGTGGAGTGGAGTTGAATGAGTCGTTTGGGTGAGTTAAGGAAGAAAAGAATAGAAAATTTGGAGAAAGAGAGGTGAAGTTGGTGAAGAGGAAAGAATCAAAGTTGGATTAATGCCATTGTTTTTTGGGAGAAGCGACGCGGGAATGAACCAGGTCAGCCTGCTTCACTTTGCTGCCATTTGGGGAGTAGGTAATAATAATTAAAATTTTGTTTCTAAATTGAAAGAGAGAGAAAAAGAGTTATGAATATGATGGACACGGAGTCGTGAAACTGTTTCACCATTAATTAAAATTTTTAATTTGAGCGATTTGGATTTAATAAGCTCTTTAACAAGGACACTAGACACTGAGTGGACAACCAAAAAGATATACTATAAATTACAAAATATATTTGAAATATCATTTAGTCATAGATTTTAAAATTAAAATTTGTGATTTTTGAAATTTAAAGTTATATTTCACATGCATTTTATTTGAAATTTTTGTAAGTTTTGTGAATGATGTCCCAAAAATCCAAAAAAACTGGCTCAAATTGCATGGTTAAACAGGTATTTGAAAATAAAATTTATAAAATCTACTCTCAAAATTGATGATCCTCGTTTCAATTTGTTTGTTTTACTTTACTTTTTAGTTCATTTCAAAAAGAATGTATTACCTTTCTCTTTTTTGATAACTTGTAGTTTTAACTTTTTACAAGACATGTTTAAGACAAGATTAAAGGATATTGATTATATTCTTACATATTTTTAGTTTAAGATTACAAGTTTAAAAAGTCTTATTTTATTTTCTTTAATTCGATATCAAATTAAAGTCAAACAAATAAATTAAAATTGAGAAAACAGTATGTATGTTGACTTTTTCCAGTAGTGATATAGTTCGTAAGATGGAGCTTGGAAGATATAAAATTACCTATTATATAAGATAGCACTTCAATTTTAAAATATTCAAAGTTTAAAGAAAATGAACATAAAAAAACCCTAGTGTTTAAACAAGTTGCTGTAATTAGTGGTTGAATCTTTACCAATATATGAATAAACAAAAAAAAACAACGTATATGAATATTTTAATTAGTGATTGAATCTTTTTTACCAAAACAAAAATATAACTTATAATATTTCAAAAAGATTTGAAACAACCTTAAACTCTACATTGTAAAACTTAACTCCTCGTAGTCCTCTCCTATTTATATTTTATGGATTCGAGTTAATTGGAAGCACGACAAGCAAATAAAATCATAATTTTGTCTATCCTTTTTAAATTATTTTTTCCCGTGTAATAAGTCAAGGTTTTTGAAATATAAAAAATTGGCATGATATATGAACATGCTTAATTTGGTCGCAATTGATATTTATGTCTTTTAATTTTAATTGTGTACTAGTACACACCTAGATTTATGTAAAATTGAATAAATAGACACACACATTTTACGTGACATAATATAAATTAGTTCGAGTGTATTTCACACAAATTGCTAAATAAGACGCCATATAAAATCATAAATCTACTTATTCAACTTTATCAAATTTAAATGTCAACTCATGCATACACAAAATTAAAAAAACATAAATATCAATTAAAACAAACTTAAAAAGATAAGTCCTTTATTTATTTATGCCCAAATAATTTGTCAAAGGAACCTAGACCACGTCGCCCATCAGAGCTTATGCCACGTGTGATTTTTGGTTATGAGGAATTGTTTTTTTTTTTGGTGTCTTGGTCTTTGATCCCCTTTTTTTTTATATTAATTATTTTTTTTGGTGTCAAAGGACATAACTTTTGTTTCTTCTTCTCATTTAGTGAAAATTTGTGGGCCAAAATACTTTCTATGACCTATATTCGCAAGATAAAGATTTAGATAATTTTTAAACTTTTATCTTGTCTAACAAAAGTTCTGTAGAAATAAGTTGTCTCTCAAACGGAATGTATGCCTCCATTGATACAAGTTCTATAAGAATTAACTTATGCCTAATTTCTTAAGACATAAAATTTGGAAGAACTTGATTTATGCCTCGAAAGATATAACTTGTACCTTGCTAATTTTACCTTGTGAATTTGTCTTACGATTATATTTTATTTTTTCGATATAAAAGTGTTTTCGCCCGCTTTTTTATTACTTAAAAGTAATAAGGAGGAAAATAAAAAAAATACCAATTTGATAAATAAAAATTAAACATTATTCCAAAACAAATACATTCGTGTGACTGACCCCTTAATTAAAGGGCCTAACTTGTGTATAATGTTTTGGCACCAACTTTGTGAGCAATAAATTACAATATTTTATTGTTGCTTGAAGCCATTTGTTGTAAAATTAAAGCAAAATAAGATAAGAAATATAGAAGACGAAAGCAATAGAAATAGGGAGACAAGAGATGAGAGTTTTTCTTATTATTCCAATTCTTCAAGTGCACACCAAATCTTTTAGTCTCTACAATATGAACCCTTATGCTCTATTTATAGTGTAACATAGAGGCATACAAAAGGTTAGTCATATTCATGACATTAACATGAATATAATGGAGGAGGTTATGGAAGTGAAATGTTACAAGAATAATGGTTATAAAGTTGGAGGTTATGGTTATCTTCATAATGGAGGAAAGTAATGGAGATAATGGGCGAGAGTAACTTCTTGGTATAGTGGACATCCACAATATAATATTTTATAACACTCCCCCTTGGATGTCCATAGATAATATGCCTCGTTAAAACCTTACTAGAAAAAAATCATGTGGAAAAAAATCTTAGTGAAGGAAAAAAAGTACACATATCTTTTAATACGCTTTAAATGTTGTCTCGTTAAAAACCTTACCAGGAAAACCCAATTGGGACAAAACCATGGTTAAGGAAAAGAGTACAATGCGTATTTTTCTCTCCCTGATAAAATTTTTACTTGATATCTTGGAGACGATGTATTCCAATCTTATATCACAACTTCTCAAATATTGATGTTGGCAATCCTTAGTGAATAAGTTTACAAGATTATCACTTGAATGGGTGTCAATCTCACCATTTTGTTGAAGATCATGTGTGAAAAAGACATTTGGTGAATTATGTTTTGTCCGATCTCCTTTGATTGTATCCTCCCTTCAATTGAGTTATATATTATTTTCGTATATGGTGGCTGGAATATCCTTTTCAAAAGAAAATCACATATTTTCTGAATATGATAGATCATGATTCCAACCAAACACACTCCCGACTTAATTCATAGATTAATATTATTTCTGCATGATTTGAAGAAGTGGTTACTAATGTTATTCTTTGAATTTCCAAGATATTATTGTGTCTCCATATGTAAATAATAGTCCATTTGCGATCGAGCTTTATGCAGATCAAATAAATATTATGCATCTACATAATCAAATCATTTCTGACTCGGAGATTGATTATTTCAATTTTATTGAAGCTCGTCTTTTCTTCTGAAAGAAAATCACACATCCTTCATGTAGCAATTAATATTTTATTTTGCCAAAAAGATAAAGAAAAACTTTAAAATGTACTAGATGAGATAAAAATCTGTGCTAGCACAGGCCCAAGCACAATGTTAATTCATAAAATTGTATGATTTACCAATTTTGTCTTTGAAAGAAGTATGGAAACACTTCTAAATTTAACACAAATTATTAGTTTCGTGTTCATGAACTATAGACAACCTTAAAACA
This sequence comes from Solanum piurae, assembly GCA_029582685.1. NCBI lineage: Eukaryota > Viridiplantae > Streptophyta > Magnoliopsida > Solanales > Solanaceae > Solanum > Solanum piurae. Next base: position 9,688 of record JAJOOO010025814.1, on the reverse strand, counting down.
ATCTTTTACTGACAAATTTAAATAGATCCCTGCCAAATGAACTCTTGTAGATCTGAGCACGTGCTCTTAATAAAAAGCCAAGAGAAGTGTTGAAAACATCTCTAAACTTGACGAGAATTTAGGAATGTGTTTCACTAATATTATAAGATGAACAGTGTATTTAAGTTTAATTAGTCAAGTAAAAAGATATTTTTAAGGCTATCAATAATTCAAGAATAAAACTAATAATTTGCCCTGAATTTAGAATTGTCTTCAATACTTCACTCTGAAATTATTGATAGTTTCAAAATGATCAAAATTTAGAATGTTCTTTAAATATTCTCCTAAATCTATAATACTCCATATGACCACAACTGAAATAAGTTGGATTCAAATATAGAGCGTTTTTTCAAATGGTTTCTTGCGCCCTGTTTAATTATTCTATGATAATAATCATATAAGCTATCATAACGCCATTCCAAAACTCAGAAGAAAAAGAAGTTTCTAAAACTTGTAAAGTTTCTTTAGACAATTATGCTTATGTGACATGAAGACTACAGAAACACCCCTGCATTTTTTTTTTGCAGATTGTGCTTGGATTAAACAGTTGAGATCTAATTTATCAAATAATTGGCCGGGCATGCAACTTCAAGCAGGTGAAATGAAACTTATGCTAGAGAGAATTAAAAAGAAGTATTTCGAAAAGGAGATTGTTGCAGCTACTTGGGGAGTATTTGTTTACTATACTTGGTGGTTATGAGATTGGGTTCTCCCTTAGGTGTATTGGTTACTTGTTTTTGTTGATAATGGTATATTATCACATTAGTTAGAAAAAACACTCTTTTTTATTATTTTTTTATTTATAAATTATTTTATTAAGAGTAGAAAAGAAATTTTAAAATTAAGTTATTTTTAATTATTAAAAAGTACATATTCATTGGAGACAGACTAAAAACAATGTGCCAGGTAAATTAAAAAAGAGGGATTTTTTTTATGGACTAAGAGTCGATTGGATTGGCTTAAAAAAATAGTTTTTAAGTAAAAAATAAAAAGTCAAACTGAAATTACTTTTAAGTCAAAAAATAAAAATAGGGGGAGACCTACTAGCCATTTTTTATTTATTTTAAGTCATTTTTTTATCTTGCCAAACATTTCATAACTTATTTTAAGTTATTTCTAACTTAAAAGTAGATTTGATCGATTTTTAAGCCAATCCAAACAGACTCTAATTCTCCATGAAAAAAAAAGGATTGATTTATGGTTCCACAACGTGATGGCATTGATTATCACACATGGGAGGCAAATGCATGCCTTTTGTCACCAACTTTGTAAGCCAAGAAGTAAAAGATATTATAGAATATAGATAGTGGATTTTGGTCTTTATTTATCTACTTCCCTCATTTGACTATATATTATCTCATCCACGGCTAGGCGGCCAGATGAGCAGTAAAAATAAAAATAGTGTTTGAATTTTGGAAAAAGGGAAAAAACTAGTAAAAGATTAGTTACCTGTTATTGAAGGTTAATGTTATCTGATGGTGTATTAAAAAATTATACGCTAACGATGTATAAAACTTAAACTCTACATATAAAGGTTAGCAACCTTTTCTTTTCTTCAACTTTTCTTTTGAATTTTGATGTATGATTTCTAGAAGGTTGTTGAGGATTCAAATGGCTATTCAAATCTGAAATTTAAATACTTATTTATTTTATGCTAATTACGAAGATTTAACATTTTATATATGTGTTAAAAGTTATTTTTACTTTATTTAGATAGATTGTTGCATATATGACTTCACCACGGATTTGAGGATTTAACTTTTCTTTTTGAAGGTTCTTCCCTTTAATTTCCTCCTAGTGCTCAGTCCAACATCTAGAAAATAATTGAAATTGTTTAGGATCATCTAAGACCAAATGTAACTTGTTAGTATCAAAGTCCTCAAACATATAGTAACTTTTTTTTTTCCTTTTACTTACTTTGTCCTATATTAGCTGATCATCTTATAAAAAATAATTGTCATGCATTAATTGATCATCTTACTACATCAATAAAACATTAATTAATTTTTTTTATATTACCCTTGCAATTAATTCTTTTTAAAAGTGTTCACATTTGTTTGTATAATTTCCAAGAAGCTTGTTAAGGAGTACTATTGAAATAAAAAAATTATTATCTTCTTATTTATGATTTTTTAAATATCGTGCAAAATAAAAAGTGATCAACTAATATGAGACGGATAGTACCAAACAAGAAAAAATGACCAAATCATTCTCACTTTAATTTGATTCTAGAAGTTTGCCAAATCATCATGATGAGATGTCATTATTTGAATGTTAAACCCATGCCCCCACTAAATCTAGATTTGCTCAATTATTCTTTACTTTGGCCATCAACTGCGGAGAAACAACACAACCAAATCCCATTATATAAATCAAACTTCCTTCCAAATTTCTATGCACAAATCAACTTTCTTACAATACCTCATCTTCTAGTCATTCTCTCTATCTACAATAATTTTCTTCCATGGCTACTTCCAACGACAACAGCAATGAGGATTTCACACAAATCGATTGTTGGTACAGAATCTATAAGGATGGTCGAGTTGAACGTTTCTATGACACACTTGGTGTAGCATACGTACCCCCATCACTTGAAGATCCAGAAACTGGTGTCTCTTCTAAAGATGTTACAATTTCACCACATGTTTCTGCTAGACTCTACCTTCCAAAAAACACAAACAATTCTACCCAAAAACTTCCCATTTTCGTGTATTACCATGGTGGTGCATTAGTTCTTGGATCCGCTTTCTTTAACGCGTATCAACGTTATCTCAATGTCTTGGTTTCTGAATCTAATGCGATCGCGATTTCAGTAGAGTATCGGTTAGCCCCTGAACATGACGTGACTACAATTTACCAAGATTCTTGGACCGCACTTCAATGGGTTGCATCACACGCTAGTGAAAAAAATTCACTAGTGGTAACGAAGACCCGTGGATTAAAAACTACGGAGATTTTAGTAGATTGTCTATAATTGGAGATAGCGCTGGTGGGAATATAGTTTATCATATGGCGATGAGAGCAGGAAGAGAAGGTGGTATTAATGAAAAGGTAGTTATTAATGGTTCGATTTTTGTTTGTCCTTACATTTTGGTTCCACTTGAGAACATTGAACAAAATGTATCGTACAAGAATTGGATTATTATTAGCTCACCATCAGAAGCTGGGCTTCATAGTCCATTGATTAATCCACTTGCTGAGAATGCTCCTAGTTTGTCTAAGTTGGGTTGTTCTAGGATGTTGTTGTGTTTCGCGGAGAAAGATGAATATATTCCAAAAGAAATTGGGGTTCGATTCGTTGAAGGTGTAAAGAAAAGTGGTTGGGAAGGGGATTTAGAGTTGATTGAAGTTGAAGATGAAGGTCATTGCTTTCAACTAGCTAATCCTGAAACTGAGAAATCTCAAGAGTTGATCAAGCGTTTTGCTGCTTTCATCCAACTTAAGTGATTATTATTTTATATTACGTTTGATTTCATTGTTACCTGAATATATTTGTTTCTCAATCAAACACAATTTTGATTTCACTAGGGTACAAGCTAGCGAAAAATTCACCATTGCTAACCATTGTGAATCTTCGACAATAATAAATTAGATAACATAAAAGACCTATAATATAAAATAAGCATAATATTTAATATAATATGATCAAATTATTTACATATTCGAAAACTAATATTTAAAATTTGTGGTCAAAAATATTATTTCATTATTTATGTGATTACAAATCATTTCATTAAGGATAAAAAATTATTTTTCTGAATACTACGGGCAGAGGCGGATCCAGGATTCGGAGGCTAGGGGTGACATATCATCTAAATGGTAAACGGATCGGTTCCTATATTTTAGGATATGATTCGGGTTATTTAGTTTTTTCGATTTCTATATACATATTTAGTAATGTTTTTTTTCTTTTAAATATTCTAATATTAAAGATATACACCTAAATAGTGTGTTTTTTGATTATTTTTTTTAGGAATAAGATATCTTATTCTCTATAACTTTGAGAAAACAAGAGATTTTTCACCTTAAAAATTCAAATTTGTATACATCATCTAATACCATATAGTTGAGAAAAAATAAAAATTATAGCTTCAATCTAGTTATCTCCACTTAGTGTGACGTTAAAGATTGAAAGAACCTTTAAATTCAAAAGCTTTAACATAATAATATCCATCATTTTAAAAACTTTTTCAAAAAAAATAATCCTATTTAAATATATTTTTATTAATATTTTATGTGACGTTCAAAATTTAATATTATTCTGTAATTAATATAAAAAATCACGCAACACTCATATCAATTAAAGATAGATAAATAAGCAAGAAGTAGAAAATAAATGAACTAATTGAGAGGGAGAGAAACTAAAGCAAAGACAAAAAAAATGGCGAGAAACTAAACTAAAGACAAAAAAAGAGAGGAAGAGCCTGAAAGTCATTCACACAAGCAAAGAATAAAAAAATTAGTGTTGTAAAAGGGATTCGAACCATTCATTTTGTTATACTTATACATATATATATATACAAAGTTTTAACTGAGGCCACTGAATGCCGTGGCACCCCTGCCCATAAGGCTAGATCCTCCTCTGACTACGAGTGCACCAATATTATCAATCGTTGATAAAAATAATAAAATATGATTTTACCAGCTGAAATCAAACCGCAGTCACATGAGTGATCGTGCTCACTTATACCAGCCTACTAATTGACTTTCATGCTTTCCGTGAGGACACTCTTATTTATATTTTAGTTTATTTCAATTTTTCAAAATAAATATACATTATTTTATTTTTTTAAATGAGGCGGCCACCTTTACATGTGGGTCCGCCTCTGGTTCGACTACATGATGGCTATGATTATCAAACATGGACGGCAAATGCATTCCAACTTTAATTTGTAAGCCAACAAGTAAAATATATTTTGGTCTTTATGACTACTAATGACTAATCAATATTTTGACCATATACTACCTCATGCACGTGATGAGATGAGCAGTATATACACTATACAGTACTATCCTTTCTATTTTACAACAAAAATTAAAGTATCTCTATAATAGTTTCAATTTTCTTTAAAAAAATGAAAAGAAAAATTTATCTAATTTATTTGGTTGAGAAACTAAAAAAAATGTGATTTTTTTTTACCGATTTTACTTTGAAATTGGAAAAAACTTCTTACTTTAATAATGTATACTTCATTTGTCCACTTTTAGTTGTTATGGTTTCCTTTTTTAAAATCAAACGATAAGAACTTTTACTAATATTTTACAATGTATTTTTTTCATCATATTGATATGTAAAAAAATTTACAATTTATAGTAATTTTCGTATTATTTTTGGATATCTAATATTTTTTATTTAAAATATTAAATTAATATAATATAATTTAACTTTAAAAATTAATATAATTTAATTTCATGTATAATTTCTAGAAGTTGTTGAGGGTTCAAACTAGACTATTCAAAGTAGTGCTTTTTCATTTGCACACATCCTCTTAATATTCTTGATGCACGTATGTAAATCCCATTATACAAATCAAACTTGTCTTCCAAATTTCTATACCAAAATAAACTTTCGTACAAAAAATACCCCATCATCTAATTATACATTCCATGGCGAATTCCAATGATAACAGCAATGAGGTTGTCGCTGAAATGGATGGTTTCTATAGAATCTATAAGGATGGTCGAGTCGAACGTTATATATATAAAAAAAGTAACTTATCAACGTACGTGCAGCCATCACTTGATGATCCACAAAATAATGTTTCCTCCAAAGATGTTATAATTTCACCACATGTTTCTGCTAGACTTTACCTTCCAAAAAACACAACCAATTCTACCAAAAAACTTCCCATTATAGTGTATTACCATGGTGGTGCACTAGTTCTTGGATCTGCTTTTTTTAACACGTACCATAATTATCTCAATGTGTTGGTTTCTGAAGCCAACGCAATCGCGATTTCAGTAGAGTATCGGTTAGCCCCTGAACATGACGTGACTACAATTTACGAAGATTCTTGGACTGCACTTCAATGGGTCGCATCACACGCTAGTGAAAAGAAATTTACTAGTGGTAACGAAGACCCGTGGATTAAAAACTACGGAGATTTTAGTAAATTGTCTATAATTGGAGATAGTGCTGGTGGGAATATAGTTTATCATATGACGATGAGAGCAGGAAGAGAAGGTGGTATTAATGAAAAGGTAGCTATTAATGGTTCGATTTTTGTTTGTCCTTACTTTGTGGTTTCAATTGAGAATATTGAAGAAAGTGCATCGTACAAGAATTGGATTATTATTAGCTCACCATCAGAAGCTGGGCTTCATAGTCCATTGATTAATCCACTTGCTGAGAATGCTCCTAGTTTGTCTAAGTTGGGTTGTTCTAGGATGTTGTTGTGTTTTGCGGAGAAAGATGAGTATATTCCAAAAGAAATTGGGGTTCGATTCGTTGAAGGTGTAAAGAAAAGTGGTTGGAAAGGGGATTTGGAGTTGATTGAAGTTGAAGGTGAAGGTCATTGCTTTCAACTAGCTAATCCTGAAACTGAGAAATCTCAAGATTTGATCAAGCGTTTTGCTGCTTTCATCAAACTTTAAGTGATTTGAATTAATATATTGTAGACTACTATAGCAATATCCAACTTGTTGCTTCATTAGTTCTCTTTATCTTTATTTTTATCATGATGAGATGCCGTTGATTGTTTTAAAGTTAGAAAGTATGAGTAAAAGCTATGCAAAAATGAGTATCATAAAAAAAGCATAATATTTAATATAATTTAATCAGTTGTTTACATATTCGAAAACTAGTATTTGAAAGACATAAAATATAAAGGAGAGTGTAAATTTATTTTTGGTATTTCATTATTTTTTTTAAAAACCTAATTTTATTTGACTAAAATGATGGAGTTTGAGACAATTTGTTTTCTTTTCAAATTGGCCTTACAAAAATACACAAATGAAACAAATAATTGAAAGCTTGTATTTCAAAATCAGTCGTATTGAGGGTTTCTAACGACGTACACTGCCACTTTCCACGTTCTCCGCTCAAATTTTTTCGATAAAAATTATACGATACAAATAAAGTAATCATTTTTCATTCTATATATACAGAGATAGATAGATCTTGAATCTCCTTAATAAAACACTAGAGATTTCCTCAGTGGTTTAAGAATTCACTTGAGATTTCAAATTTAAATCCTAAATATTGTATTTTTATTTTTTGCGTCCTCTAATCTTAATAAAAATATTGGATTCACCATTACATATTGATATTGACGGAAAACTTATTTGTCAACACTTTCTTCAATGATATACATCACTATATCTCTCGATTAATACTTTTTATGTTTCAATTTATGTGATACCGCTACGATCATCAAACATGGAAGGCCAATGCATTCCTTTTGCCACCAACTTTAATTTGTAAGCCAACAAGTAAAATATATTTTGGTCTTTATGACTACTAATGACTAATCAATATTTTGACCATATACTACCTCATGCACGTGATGAGATGAGTAGTATATACAGTACTATCCGTTTTAAGTTACAAAAAATTAAAAGTATCTCCATAATAGTTTCAATTTCTTAAATGAAAAGAAGAATTTATCTAATTTATTTGGTTGAGAAACAAAAAAATGTGAATCTTTTTTACGATTTTACTCTGATATTGGAAAATATTCCTTACTTTAATAATGTGTATAATTCAAACCTATTTTGAAAAGTTATACTTTTCAGGAGTGCGTTGGAAACAAATAATCTATATAATTTTTACTTTGATATTGGAAAAAATTTCTTACGCTAATAATGTCTATAATTTTTACGTATCATTTATTTTAAATTTACAAGCAATTATTTTTTTCTCTTTTTTCTGACTTTTCTTTTGATGTATAATTTCTAGAAGTTGTTGAGGGTTCAAATGACTATTCAAACTAGACTTAAGACTATTCAAAGTAGTGTTTTTTTTCTTTTTTTAATAATAGTGCACACATCCTCTTCATATCTTGGATCGGCCTATGTAAATCAACTGTTGAGATATAAGACAACCAAACCCATTATATATATCAAACTTCCTTCCAAATTTTTAGATATAACCAAATCAACTTTCTTACGATATCCCATCCTCTGATTATTCCATGGCCAATTCCAATAACAACAACAATATTGAGGTTGTCGCTGAAATAGATGGTTTTGTATAGATCTGTAAGGATGGTCGTAGATCTGTAAGGATGGTCGAGTCGAACGTTATTTACATGACTATTTTTTTAATCGAATTTATATCACTAGATACAGTGTGTCGCGGTCTTTTATTAAAAGATAAATAACCTCACGGACAAGTAGGGGGGGGGGGGGAGGCTAAGACTATTAATAGTTTGATTCTGGTTTGTCCTTATTTTTTTATCCCATTTGAGAACATTGAACAAGGTGTATCGTACAAGAATTGAATTATTATTAGCTCACCATCAGAAGTTGGGCTTCATAGTCCAATGATTAATCCACTTGCTGAGAAGGCTCCTTGTTTGACTCAGTTGGGTTGTTCTAAGATGTTGTTGTGTTTCACGGAGAAAGATGAGTATATTCCAAAAGAAATTGGGATTCAATTCGTTGAAGGTGTAAAGAAAAGTGGTTGGAAAGAGGATTTGAAGCTCATTGAAGTTGAATGTTAAGGTCATTGCTTTCAGCTAGCTAGTCCTGAAATTGAGAAATCACAAAATTTGATCAAACGTTTTGCTTCTTTTATCCAACTTAAGTAATATGGGATCGTTTGATTAGGAACAAGTTATTTCGAAATTAATTATTTCGAGATAAGTTATCCTGAAATAAGTTATTCCATCATGTATATAGTTTAATTTATTTCATCACTAAGACATAAATGGTGGAATAAATAATCTTAGGACTGCCTAATACTTCCAACCAAACGCGGGATAAAATAGTTCTTCATTTTATTCTGAAATTATTATACCTTAAACCTTAAAGGTTGAAGTACGTTCAATTTATAGACGAAGCAACACCTCCCTAAAGCATAATAGAACTTACAATCAATCTCGAGCCAACCAATGACACCTTATCTAAGATCGAAGAATGCATGACCACTAAAGAACTTGGTCCCATATTTGGTATGCATACAACAAGCAACTGTGCGCTGGACCAAAGTACCTGGAATATTTATTTCCCAACTCCAAATTAAAAATATTATTCTCTACTTCAAAAATAAAAACTACTACTCCCTCTGTATTTCGAGATTCAAACATGTCTATGATCTGTAAATTTTGAATTATTAATTATTGTGACTTATAATACTTTATACGTAGTTTACAAATATATAAATTTCATTCAAGAAAATTGAAGATTCCACACGCAAATTTTCAATCAAAATTAAATTATTTGACTCTCAAAAATTAAAAAGTTTCATATAAATTGAAATAGAGGAAATATCACTTTTTTTATTTTCACTAATAAAAAATGTTCAAACACCTACATAACATATCCAAAAGATTTCCTTTAAAAAAAAATAAAAAAAAGGAAGGCAAGTGAACAGTGTAGTTAGTGAAACATATACTCCCTCCGTCCACTTTTATTTGTCATGTTGCGCTTTTCGAAAGTCAATTTGACTTATTTTCAAAGTTAAATTAGATTACATTAATTCGATTTT
>JAJOOO010025813.1:0-14778 GCA_029582685.1 Solanum piurae | reverse complement strand
TGGGTTGAATTTATTTTAGTATTTTCTCACTTGGGTGTGAACAATTTTTGTTGGGTTTGAGTTTTTCAATCAAATTAGGATTTCGAAATAGAGGGAATTTGAGAATTGATTGCTCAATTGAGACTTTAAGGAAGTTGTTAATGGAGATGATTATAAAGAAGAGCTTGAAAATGGTAATGTTGAGTTTGAAACAGTAATGTTTTGGGGAAGAAGATGATTTAAAGCACTTAAATAATTAATAAAGAAAACCAGTGAAATGTGGCACTTTTTAATTGGGTTTTACAGAAAAAATAAACATTCACGCGCATGCTGTGCGTGTTCACAAACTAGTTGAGAAAATGGGTCAAAATGACCCTTTTACAACGATATTCAATACTTTTGTGGGGTAATAGGACACCCGTATAGTTAAAGTGTCTTTTTGAAAATTCGAGACAACTTCAGGTGTCACTTTATGTCTTTACTCTCATTTTTATAAACCTCAACGTTTTATGCCTTTTAACAAAGAAGAAAACAATTATCAAGAAATAAATTAATGAAAAAAAATGCATTTTAAGATGTGACATAGCAATCCGTTAAATTCAGAATAATTAACTAAATTTCACTAAAGATAACTTGTGTGTAGAGCCGTCAAAACGGGTCGGCTTAGCCCATGGGGCCGGCCCAACCCAACCCGTTATTGGTGTAGGGTTGTGATAGAATTTTTCAAGCTCATTTAAAAACTAAGGCTTATAAGCCCGACCCATATAAGCCCTTACCCTTAAGTCTTGATCGGGGCCGGGGTCGAGGTCAGCCCATGGGCCAAAACTTTTTATTTAATGGTAACTTACAATAATCTCACTAGTATATAATCTAATTACTTAAATATACATTATGTTGTAATATTATGAATCTTACCTGATTTTGGTACGTCCAGATACATGTATCTCATAATATATGGACTCAAAATTAGGTTGATTTGTTTTATATACACTCTATCCAAGTAGATTTGCATGTATCTAGGATACATAGACAAATCTCGCGCCCTCACCTCTCTCCCGTTGTTTGTCACTCTCTTATCTTGCTCGTGTATCTGGTATGCGAGATACATGTTAATTACACTAGATTTTTTGCTAGTGTTATTGAAACAACACCATTATTTGTCATATTTGATTTAAAAATCTTCTCATTTTCTTGATGTTATAGAATTATAAGTTTGAAAAGAAAAAAAAAAAAAAAGGACTAGCCCACCCCAACCCTCGGGCCTTCTAGGATTAAGCTAGATTGAACATTTTCAGGTCCTACCAAATGAAAGGCCGACCCGTCCTAGCCCTTCAAATTCATTGACCCGCAAGGCTTGTGCCTGCCCTTTTTGACCGCTCTACTTGTGTGTATCAAACACACAAAAAAATGTCTTCCAAATATATTTTTCTGAAATTTTCTAACCAAACACACCCCTTGCCCCTACGTGTGTACTTCTATTCTTTTTCTAATTCAGTCTCTTCACTGAAACTATGGAGACCGCCGGAGAAACGGCGCAAGCTCCGTCTCCGTCACCGGAGAAACAGTGGGAGGAGAAAGTATCAGAAGCAGTGCTCTCAGTCTACCGCCGTCTATCGAAGAAAGGAAAACCTCAAGGCCGTGAAGTCACTGTTTTGGCTGCTTTTCTTGCATCTTCACCTTCACAAGGTCCTAAAAAATTTTGAAAGTTTTTTTTTAAAAATTGATCCTTTTGCCGATTTCTATTCGCTATTTTGCTGAAGAAACCATAATTGCTTATTATTTTGCAGGACTGAAAGTGATTTCGCTGGGAACGGGGACAAAATGCATAGGGCGTTCGCGACGGAGTCCGAAAGGCGATGTTGTGAATGATTCTCATGCTGAAATTATCGCAAGAAGAGCTCTACTAAGGTCTTTTTTTTCTTCTACTTTCTCTGTCGAACAATCTTCAAAGCAGGAATATCAAAATATCTAATTGAACTGGATTCTTCAAAAAATTAAATAAATCTGGATATTTAAAACATTATAAAATTTGCATGTTCAAGTTTTGTGCAAAGCAAACTGTTTCAATCATGGATGAGGACTTGTATGAGTAGTACCAAAGCATTCTAGTTTCACGTGAGATCATCACCAACTGATTATACTAAAGCAAACCAGTATCGTAAAGTTGACAGATCACAGACTATATTACTGTCTTGTTTTTAACAACTAATAAGGATTGGAATTTTGTTGTCTTGTTCGAGAAAGATGGAACTAAGATCTTTCCCCTCTGGTAGTATTGGAAGGGGCTGAAAACTCAAAGGTGGTGGCATTCCGATCTTACTTCTTAACAATTTCGATAAATGAACATTGACCCTTCTACCAGTCTACCCTTCACCTTAAGCAGAAACTGGTTTCTCATTCTGTTCATAGGAAGTGATCGACCTACTTATTAAACTCTAAGGCGTGATTTTGTTGGATTGAGGAAAGACTACTCAAATTGGGAAATGGAAGTCCTTTTTCTAAAAATTTAGGAGTGCCGTGCCTATGCTGCAGTGCTAATGTCTCTTTTTTGGGTGTTGTATTTTTAAGTGTATCAAGGATATGTCTAGGTGTACATGGATGAAATATGTCCTATCGTGGGTTACAGGAAAATGACTTTTATCAATATCCTTGAAGATTTTCATTGATCACACCAGGTACTTGTATTCAGAGATTCAAGATGTTTACCATATTCATGCACATAGCAATGGAAGTGTGTTACGTGATGATGTGGAAAACTTCATGTTCCATTTGGAGAGTGATGGTTTAGGAACAAAAAAATTGAAAATGAAGAACGGGTGGCAGTTACATTTGTACATATCCCAATTACCCTGTAGGTAGTGGTATTCTGTTTTACTTCTTTAAACCCTTTCTTCAACTCATGTAAGAGTAGAACTCTCTGGTTTTTCAATTTAGTTATTAAACTAGTTTCTTTGCAGGTGGAGTTGCCTCACCAGGTTCAGAGCTTGCTTTATTGCATGATAGTCCTGCAAAGAATGGGGACATGATGTGCTCATCTATGCAACTTAGTTATTCAAAAGGGGAGTCGTCGGGATATACTGCTATGAATGATGGTATGACCATATTAGTAACATTAGCCATAACCAGTTCCTTTAATGCCTTTCTTGAACCCCTTATTGTCATGTAGGATATTTTGAGTCTTTTGTTACTTGGATTTGTTGGTGAAGATATGTTTAAACTTTAAAGTAATCCCAGGTGGGGGTAGGATTTTTAATTGTTTTGATCTTTTCTGCTAGAGTGTTTAGTGCTAGCTCTGTTCACCGGTCAGGCTGAGTTGGTTAAGATAAGAGTACTAACATGGATTCCTAGTCCAAGCCTGGTCGCAAGCCTATAGTCCGGATTCCAGTCTGGCCAACTGTGAGCACTCAGTTTATATGTTTTGGGATTTTCTTTTCTTCACTTTTTGATGATTCAAGCTCAATTGATAGGGCTCACTATCTAGATCTAAGCCCCTTCACTTAGCATGCTGTCTTGATGGGTTAGTGGGGCCTCTGACCTTTGAATAATCCTATTGAGTGTGTGTGCAAGTCAAGAGTGGTAGTAAAGTTGCAAATGGCTCGATCGGAAAGAAGATAAATTAAGCACAATTTAGGAGATAAGATCTAGTGTGGTTTCATCATCAAGATCTAGTGCATTACCTGCAATTTTCTTTTCCTGTCCCAGTTTCATTGGAACAAATGAGATCATCAAATCCTTATATTCCTTCTTACAATTATGAACTGTTATCACCCACTCTTTGAACTTGTCTTCTTCCTCGTGAGGTACGCTTGAAATTGTTTATCAAAAAAAAAAGAGGAAGAAGGTAGTACGTAAGAAATTTAAAAAATAAAATAGAACTCCTTTCCCAAATTAAGTTCTTGTCTTCATTATGTGCATGTATACTGATGGAGAAACTAAAAATGTATATTGTTTATTCTCAAAAATAAAAATGTATAAATTGTTTAATCTTTATCAGAGGGATTTACATTGATCAACGTGTAGTAACTTTTTAGTCTCTGAAGAATAGAATAATGAAATCATTTTCTTGATCGGTAGGATGGAATAATGAAAACTATTGTGTTGAAAAGATTATAATTTCGACTTAGGATGTATTTTGCGAGTACCACTAAAGGAAGATTGATTTTTTTGGGGACAAGCACCGTTTGTTCTTTTGCTTTTTAAACCTTTAGCCTAAGGATTTAGTGTTTGATTTGGTAAGGTTTTCTACTTTTTGGTATATCCTTGTAAGCGGGTTTTTATTTCCCTTGTTTATAAAATGTTATTACTTGACCGTGTACACTAAAGATTTAAAAGAAAAAGGACCAAGGCGACCTTTAAGTTTAAGCTGAGAGAGTATCCTGCTTGTGACTGTTTAGTATTCATCACTTATTCTGGTATGGACTTTTTTTGTAGTGTAAACGTTAATAGTAAACTCATGTCATATCAGCAGTTAACTGACTTGAGGACCAAATTATAGCATCCATTTTTAAAAAAAAAGGACTGATCATGATGTCTATGGAATGTATTCTAATAAATCGAAAGTGTTAGCCTTTCTACGTCTTCTACATTATGATGTCTTCTGAAGGAGTTCCTTAGTTTTGGTTTTTTAAATTACCCAAGCAACAGTTCATTGTGCAAAAGGCAGATCAAATCGTATGGATTTGGAATATTAGTTTGTAGCAGTTGTTACGAACAATTGTTAGGCATAACATAATTTATCTAAGCAGCAAAGTTGACAATTAGTTGTATGAAGGTTGTGGATTAGGGTAGAAGGTTAGTAGGTAGTTGAGTGTTGTCGTGTTTTTCGGCAGGATTAGGCTTGGTGGTAGTTCGTAGCACTGTGTATGTCGTAGTATTAGCCTTATTCATGTTGTTTCTTGCTTTTTGATATCTACCATATGACGTTACTGTTCCTTTTTTGTATGCTTCGTATTGCTTTCCATATAAGCTGCCATGTTTTCTTCATTTCTGTATTTCCTTGTTCATAACTATTTTGATTTGATTCACTTTAGCCAAGGGACTTCCGAAAACGGAATCAACCTCTCTACCTCCACAAGGTAGGGGTAAGGTTTGCGTACACTCTACCTTCCCAGATCCCACTTGTGTGATTACACTGGGTATGTTGTTGTTGTACCAAAGTTGACAATTGATGTTGGCTCACTTTAAGATTTTTCCACCAAGTACTAATGAGTGGTTGATGTCTTGTAAAAAAATTGGTTTAGGAAATCCAAATTCCAAAGTGCCATCTCCCCCCTGATAATTTAAAGGAGGAGAGGGAGATAATTTGGGAATCAAAAACTCATGCTCTCATGCCTGTTTATTTTTTGCTTAAGAATAATTTCAGATTTCTATCTTTTCAGGTTGTTTACCCATACCCTTTGGTACAGTCATGCGAAAACCTGGTCGTGGAGATACAACTTTGTCAGTCAGCTGCTCTGATAAAATTGCCCGTTGGAACGTGGTTGGTGTACAAGGTTCCTTATGTTTCTAATCGTTACATTTGCTTTCAATAATATAATATCCAAAAGCAATGGAAGAAACCTTTAGAACTAAGGACCAACATTTATGAATAGTATGAACTTTTACCTTTCTCAAAATATATGAATAATATAGAAGCTGTTGCAGCACCTGTTCTTTATCTTGTATTTACTGATCTTTTTATTTTATATATTTCTCTGTTTTAAAATGCATTTATGATGTTTGACGACTGTAATTGATCAATATGGTGATAAGCAGTTTCTCTAGATCTACTAAAATGATGTGTTAAATCAATCTTTCATTTCATTTAATTAATTGAGATTTAGCAGTTATATGAAATTATCGAATGTTTTACCAGATTGTTAATCTTCTTTTGTAAATGTCCATCTTTCATGGAGTTCATATTCCTATCATGACTTCCCATTTAATGTCAGCAGGTTAGTAAGACATCCACAAAGTCATTTCAATAAAACACCATGGGTAAATCTGACTATTCATTATGCAATGACATGGTTGGTCTGTTGTTCACTTGTTTGGTTCATGGGATTGTGACGTACTCCCTGAGTTCCAATTTATGTGTCTTACTTTCTTTTCTAGTCTATTATAAAAAGAATGCCACTTTCTATATTTTGTAGATCTTTAATTCAATTATCACTCCTAGCATGTTTAAAGTCCACAAGATTCAAAGGGCATTTGTTACATTCTACACCTTTAGTTTAAAACCGTAAGATTCTAAAGTCTTTCTTATTTTCTTTAACTCCATGCTCAGTCAAACTAGGACACATAAAATGAAATGGTGGGAGTAGTTTGTGATGTATCATCATATGACTTTTTGAAAAAAATAAATTCCTGGTGCTTAGACTCTTAAATTGCTGAAGAGATCGTCTCATGAAATGGAGAAACCTGTGAACACTGCTCTGGTAGGTATTGTATTATCAACTTTGTGAAGCCTTTCTCTATAGTGTTCTTTCAAGATGTGCTGTAATTTCGGTGGTTGTTAAGATACTTTCTGGTCGTTATCATTGTTTTTACTTGAAGCCAATCACTATTGTTAATATTGCAGGAGCCTTGCTTTTACTTATTGCAGTGATATTTTAATATTTAATGGAAGTTCTGTGTTGTTTCTAATTTCAGTCAGTACCGTTCTTAATGCAGGAGCTCTACTTTCTTATTTCTTGGAGCCAATTTATATTTTTTCTGTGACCATTGGACAATCCCATTTAGCTTCTAAAATCATTATTGAAGATGAAGTGATGAGAGCTATACACGAGCGTGTCTTACCATTGTCCAACAAGTTAATGGATCCATTTCAAGTGAACAAGGTTTCTGCACAATTTTCTTGCCATGCTTCTTCATCTTATCCTCACTGTTTGTATGTTACATTTTTTACTTTCACCTTTGGTAGCCACTTGTCTTTGTTGCGCCAATTCCATCCGAGGAGTTTCAACATTCTGAAACTGCTCTGACCACTTTAACATGTGGGTAGGTGGCATAATATTCCTTTATCTAGATGAATTATCTGTTGGCACTGCTTTTTATTTACTTCAAAGAGTGCGTTCTAATGTCAAGGTACTCCATATGCTGGAACAACTCTGGATTGCATGAAGTCATTCTTGGAACCACTGGCAGGAAGCAGGGCACTTCTGCAAAGGGTGCTATGTCTCCTTCCACTGAGTCTTCTCTATGCAAGTAAGCTCACGAGAACTAGATTTTAGAAAATTCTATAGCATTGTTAATGCTATGATTCTTCATTTCAATGGGGTAAAATTGTAGAAAATTCTGTCTGATGCTTAGTGAGGAGTCCCACATTTTGTTATTTTAACTACTTCATGTGCATACCATCGTGTCAACTAGTTAATAAAATGTGCTTTAGTACTTTATCCTTTCTGATATGTAAAAGTTTACATAGGCTTAGCCATGGTATGTGGAAATATCTTGTAAATCTTTGGGAATGACATGTCCTATGATCATTTCAGGAAGCGCTTTTTGGAATCCTTCTTATCACTATCACATAATTGCTTAGGTGAACATGCTTTTGTCGGGAACTCTTATCGAGAACTAAAGGTGACATGCAGTTCTTTGTGTACAAATGTTTACATGTTCACTTAAAATATTGGTATCTGCATTCCTGTGTGATAACTTTCTTCTTTTCATTTTGGGTGACCTAAAGAGGCACTAATATTTCATAGCAATAAAGGTGACATGTAGTCTGTAGATACAAGTATATGCATATTTTATTAAATAAGGCATTGATATTTACATTCTTATGTGATAATTTATACTGCTCACTTTAGCTGAACTGAAGAGAGACTAATATTTTCCAGGTGAATTTGTGGAAACAGATTGTTTCACCTTCTTTATATTATCTTTTGCAGGATAAGTCGCAAGAATATAATTTAGCTTCAGAAACCTTTAAAGGCAGTTCAAATTTCAAGAACTGGTTTCTGAAACCTCAAGATTTTGAGGCCTTCTCATTCATGGCTCCGTGAGGTGAGTTGCTCTTTAGATAGATTGCATAACTGAAAAATGACTATAATATTGGCATTATGTAAATTACGCAAGTTTATTGCAAGTGATTCAGAAGATATCGAGTCTTGCTGGGACAATGGTGGATCTGTGAATGCATTCGACAGTTAAAAGTGCTTAACATGGTCCATGGGTGACGTGATTTTGCTTCAGAGGCTGATAATTTGAGCCCTTTCTGGGCCAACTCCATTGAATTGACAGGGGAATTGCTGAAATCATCTGATTCATGTTTTTGCTTTGTTGAAGTGTCTATTAGTTTTGTTTCTTTTAGTGAGAATGAAGCTAAGTAATTAGGATGTCTCAGACTAATACTTATAAAAAAAATTATACTACTCAATACTCTTCTTGGAGGAAGACATAACATTATATTGTGTTAGAACTTCACAATGGCATTCTCAAGATATTCATGGCCATTTAGGAAAAGTAGATGATTAAAAGAACTTTCGTAGAGCTAGGTAATATTTTAAAACCATCTCTATTTGCCTCTTTTTAACTCTTTTGAGAGTAGTTTATTGGGTTCATGAACTGTAATTTGTGGGAGCTTTTTGCTTATGAATGAAGGATTAGTCTGTAATATCAGCTCATTAAAAAAAGGGTAGTTTTCTCAACAAAAAAATAAATAAAATAGTTTGGTGAACAAAACATTTTGCGTTCACCATGTAAACAGGGGCAGAGCTACCCTAGGGCAACGGGTGTCACTCGATACCCCTTCGTCGGAAATTACATTGTATATATAGGTCAAAATTTGGTTTAATAAATATAGGCGGAATGGTCCGCGAGAGACCCTTATACTTGACTCGATTTGTAAGTTGGATCCCTGTACTTGCGACTTTGGCCAACTAAACCCTTAAATTCATTCAAACACAATATTTTAGACCCCTTTCTCATCTGATGGGTGTGCGTGTAGTACTCATTTTACACATGAAATACCACGTCATTTTTTTAATGATACATCATTATTATTACTATTATTTTTCTAATGACATATCAAAAATTAAATATTTAAAAATAAATAAATATTTTAAAATTGCACTTTTCTCTCTCTCTCACTGTACTCATTTCACCCTCTCCCCACTTCATCTTCTTTGTTCCCACCTTCTACCATTTTCATCCCAAAAATAAAAACCACCATTTTCATCTTTCTTCATAGTTCACACTCAAAAATTTCTTCAATCACAATGTGATAGATTATAATTAGTTCTTGCACATGTTTTAGGGTTCTATTTATTTTGATTTGATAAAAAGAGATATCAAGAAAACTTCAAATTGAAAAAAATATGTTTATATGTAAATTCAAGTAGTAGATCTTAAAGAATTAAGTGTATAAACATGATGAATGATATATTTTCTTGCAAAAATCTTTTTCAATTTTTTATTTGATGATTTTATTGTGATAATGTGTACATCAAAAGAAGAAGAAGAAGAGAAAAGGAGTAGGGGAGGGGGAGGGTGGGGGTTGATGGGGGCTGAGGTTGAAGAAGAAGAAGAAAAAAAAGGTGGGGTGGGGTGGGGTGGGCTGGGCTGAAGAAGAAGAGAGAAGGGGTGGGGGTGGGGTGGAGTGAAGAGAAAGAGATTTTCAGTATTTTTTCTTAAAAAATTATTATTATTATTATTATTTTGTCTTATAATTTTGATAATTTTAAAATAAAAATATTGTATTCACTTGCTTCAAAATGCGTGGGGTTATGTATTTGTCCAACTAAGCCATTTCAGTGCCACATAAACTCGGTCAATGGTCAGAGGGGTTTAAAAAATAGAGTTTCATTGAGTTTAAAGGTTCATTTGGCAAAGTGATGAGTAGAAGGGCTCAACTGACAAACGAAGCCAAGTACAGGGGCCTTCCAGGTCATTCCGCCATAAATATAGATACAAGTGTTGACACCTCTTGATATAAGTTAAAGGTTTAGTGTAGTGATTAAGGGACGGCAAAAACTGCTTGAGGTTGTATGTTCTATCTTTGATAGCATCGCATATATATTTTTACTTTATATTTTGACACCCCTTGCTAAATATTTTGGCTCCGCTACTGCATGTATACCACGAAAGCATAAGATGATTCTTTTTTCCAGCCCAAGCTTTGTTTGATAAAATAACCATAGTGTCATAAGTTCTTCTTGGGTGTGTTCAGTGTGATGGAAGATTAAAAAAATATTTATAGGAAAATAAGTGAATTTTTTAGTTATTTTCTTATGTTTGGTATACAAGCAAAAAATATTATCTAAAAACATTTGCACATAATCTAATCAAATATTATGAGAGGTAAATATAGAGGGTAGTGGGTTGTGGGGATGGGGCCTATGGGTGGAGGTGAAGATAAAATTAGTTGGAGGGTGGGGAGGATATTATTAAAGTAGAATGTCATTTGCGTAACTTGTTTTTCAATACTTCCATAAAGGAAGTTACTTTCATCATTTTAAAGAATTTATTTTTCTAGAGAAAATATTTTTTAAATTTTGTTGATCAATCTAACATGAAAAAATTGAAAAATATTTATTGAACACCCCCCCCCCCACCCTTTGAGTTAGGTTTTTCTCAGTCCTGTAGTACAACTATGTGAAAGGGGAGAACTCAAAAAATGAAACTATTTATAAGCGGCTACTGTCTTACTTTCATATCCTTGATTTTTACTATTAATGCGCGTTTAGTGCTTGATATTTGCCGGGGTATCATACACTACTTACACTCTTTCGCCTTCAGAAAGGCGAATGTATGGAGATGTATCATATTTGTCGGTGTTCCTCTTTCTTGGTTGCATATCAGGAGTAATTGTCTCATTGAGTATTGGATCAAGTTGTACAATTTGTGTCATGGTCAAATCAAGATAATCATCTAGGCTTGGAGTTTTTGTAGCGGATGATCCAGGCACGTCAGCGTTATAAACACCACCCCAACTGTTTGGTTAATTGAAAATTGAACTCCAACTACATAATAAAAAAGTCAATAATGTTCAAAACTTTGTAAATGACTATACACATTATATTAGGAGTGGTTCTCATACGATCAAATTGACCATTGTTGTTTGAAATATCTGCACTTTTCCTCCTTGAGACTGGTGGCTGATCCATTCCAACTTTGTCAGTTTCTTCAACTTGTTTAGTGGTATTTAACCCAATGTACATTTAAATAATAAATAAATTGGAAAATGCAGTATAAAAGAAAACAATGTTGCATATATATTCATACAAAAAAAATGGCTCATCCCAGATTCATACCAAACGGGTATCATTTATGCATCAATTTGTATATTCATTGGCATGAAATTGATATAAATATGATACCATTTTTATACAATTATTAGATAAAAATTTATACCAAAATCATACACAAGAAACTGGCTCATACCAAATTCATACCAAAATCATACACAAGAAACTGGCTCATACCAAATTCATACCAACATATTACCAAATTCAAACCAACTTCATACCAAGAATTGAACACTAGTTAACATTACTATATGCAAAATGTCTATATCAAGTTCATGCCAAAATTATATAATTCTTATATATAAAGTATACCAACTTTATATTTCATCATTATACCATAAACTTAGGAAGATTATTTATGTGCAATTTACCTCTTTCTCTGTTGTTTGTGTTGGCTGACTTCTTGAAGACCTAATCTCGTCGATTATCAACTTGATCGAATTATCGACATATGTTTTCAAATCTATTATGTGCTTGTCAACCTTCTCAACATATATAAACATATAAATTAATAGTAAGAAAATGGCTTAAGTCATCGACGTCCCCTTAAAGTTGTCTACATAATTCATTTAGACACCTCAACCAACACTAGTACCTATTGAACACCTAAAATATACAAAATATTTACCTATTAAACACAAAATGTGAATGTGGCAATAAATGTGGATCTCACGTATGTTAAGCACGTGAATAGATCCAAATAATAATTTTTTTATTAAAAAACTTGGACCTTTTTTCTTTTATTGACACTTGGCAATAATGACTAATTTTTGTAAATTTAAAAATGATTTCTTAATCAGCAAAAGAAAGTAGTAATAGTCTTCTTCTCCATTTTCTTTTTTGGTCAAACTTCTGCACTCCTTTCCTCCATTTTCCGTTCTCAAACTTCTGTATTTTTTTTCATTCTTTATATTAAGAAAAACTGAATCTACGGATTAACTTTGTAAGAAGAAAGAAGATTTTGATATTTGAGTTTAAAAAGTTGGCCGACGTCCGTCTGTTTCCTATTTTCGGTCATTTTAAGCAAACATCGCCACTCAAATTAAAATATAAACCCATTAAATTTATTAAAGTGATATTAGAGAATTCTACCGAAATTACTTGAGTACTCCCGATTTCTCTTCGCCGTCGTTCACTACGTTAATTTATTTTCCACAAACGTCACTCCGCTAAGCTACACATACGTCATAATATTTCACTATTTATATTATGTTTAATCCTATAATTTATAATAAGAAGAAAAAAATGGATCTTGCTGGAGGAGTTGAGAACGGGGTGACAGTGGTGAGCCGGGGAAAGAATAAAGACCAAAGGGTTAGCTGGGTTGGGGACAATTTTTCTTTTTCTTCTTTTAGTTGATTAACATTTTGAATTATTAATGGTTGAAATTGTTTTTTATTTCTTAAAATTGAAAATTCATTTTTTATGATTAGATTGGACCCCCCTATGCCACATGTCATAGTTTTATTTGTGACTTCTTTTAAAACACAGCGTGTGAATCACACGCACATTATCTTTAAAGTTAGTTTCCATTTTGTGTTCAATAGATACATATTTATTAATATTAAAGTGTCTAATAGGTACTAGTCTTAGTTGTTATGCCATAATTTTCCTAACTTTTAGAAAAATAACTTTTTGAAATGTTAAGTATAAAACAATTTGGAAAAAATACTTAGAAAAGAGTCGCCACTTAATTTTTTAAAGAAATTAAGAAAACTTAATTTAAAAAGACTCTAACAGATTAAGTCTTTATAAATTTAGAGAAAATGGATAAGAGGTTCTTATTTACACTTCAAGAAGGTTTTTAAGGCATTTGAAGTGCCCGCTAACATGCGGTTGACCTGCGACTTAGGTTAAATATCATTATTTTTTGACTAATATTCTTTGAAAAAATGATTTAACATAAAAAATATAATAATTTAAAATATTTGATTAATTCTGAGAAAAAATAATTAAATAAATGAACCATTTTATTTTATCTTTTTAGAGGAAGAGACCTAGAATGATACATTTGAATTAAAGACAAGTAATTAGAATTTTATCAAAACTAGATTAGTTGAAATTTATTTGACTCATAATAATTTGAAATAATTTAGTCAATAAACCAAGAAATCATTTTAAACTAATTAAAATCAAATGAAAGTTTTAACTAAAAACATAAAAAAAAAAAAAAAAAAGTTGATAAAATTGAAATTTTATTAAAATCTAACATAAAGACTATAGTTCATCTTTTGGGGATTTAATTGAGTTAACCAACAATTTTAAGGTTAGAGTTAAATAAAGTTAGTTAGACATAATTAAAACAATTAGGAGAGTAAAAGAGATAATGAAATTAGGCCCCTCTTTGGGCCAACTTCGCTGCAAGTTTTTGGGTTTTAACCCAATTCCGTTTTTGTATACATCGGCTGTATATTAGTGTATATCAGCATGTATCTCAGCTCTTTCCATGTATCTCCTGCTTCCAAACACCTGTATTTCTCCTTAGCCCTGTAAGTTTTGCATTTTTGAGCTGTATATCGTTGTATAACGAGTGTATACTGTTGTATACAATATGTATACAACCTGTTTTCAGCGTTCTGAGATTTGCATATCACTTTGGCTGACTCGAGAGGAATTCAACTCAACAAAATGCGGGGATGGAGTCCGAAATGAACTCGGATAAATATTACATGCGAAGATAAATGATAAGGGTTAGGATGATAAATTAAGCATCTAAATTTTTGTATTCATAGCCACTTTGAGGAAACATCATGAGAAAGCTACTCATAAACTATCATCAAACTTAAATAACTACAAACGATAAATTGCATAACCACTAAGTTAATCCTACTGCCAGAGGAGAGCAAAAATAATACAACAAAACAATGAGCCTATGGAGTATTTAAACAATCAAAGACATGAAGCATACTATAAATTATAAGGAGGCAACCCAGAACCAAAAATAAGGCAACATAAGGGTACTAAATTAAATTGTATGTTTTCAATCATATATTAATTGGAAATACCCGCCAACTTGGAGCACTCAGAACATATTTATGAATACAAAGGCAACCATTTTATAACAATTGTTCCTCAAGCAAGGGGGAGCTTATCAAGAATTGAATTTAAACAAAGTAATGCGAAGAGATGCCTTAGAACTTTTCCCAACAGTGACAATTGGAAAACAGAGGGATCAAAAATAGGCGAGATGATAATAGAATGCCAGCAATTGAGGCATCAATATTGATTCTAAACACCTCCAATGAAAACAAAATTATTCTCCTATTTGCTTCTTTTTGCAAACCAATTATAGTAATTAATGACTAACAAGCTGAAAGGGAGAGCTAGCTACTACTAAGCATGAGCCTCTGGAGGACAAGGAAAGTAAACCATTATAACAAAACTAGAGCGAAGACGGATTTAAATCTTTAGCCATTGGAACAGAGAGACTACTACACTAGCATATTAAACGCGGAAAAATAAGTGTTCTATGTTTAAGATCATATCCGAAGGACATATTTTATACCTCAACAACTAAAATATACTAACTCAAATCAAAACGACCAATTACTAGACATCAACAATAAGCCGA
>JAJOOO010025812.1:0-18115 GCA_029582685.1 Solanum piurae | reverse complement strand
TTTAACCAGTCTTGATAGTAGACAGCTCCTAAAACATGATGAAATTGAGAAAGAGATACTTCAATTTTATAAAAGCTTGATGGGTTCTTGGAATGATTATCTGTTAGTATTGAACTAATACAAGAACATCTTTCCTAAATGCTCTATTGTAACCATAGAGGTTCCTTATTAAAACCTTAAGGTGGAATGAGAGTCAGGCAGAAACAAAATACAATTAGTTCAATAAGAAATATACAGATGGGAAGAAGTTTGGAACAACCTGTTCATGTTGAACTATACTTCCACCACTAGTATGCCTTTAACCTATAAACCATCAAAGATAATTGATGGACGACCAGTAATTGTATTAAAGGTTACGTTTGTTCAAAAAATGAGTGTCTCTTCATGAAAAATCTCCTTATTAGATTTAATTTATAAATACAGAACATTTCCAAAAGTAGTATTCAATTGTGTACATGCTTTATGCTTTGTTGTATGAAAGAATAAATGAAGAACAATATAGAAAATTTTCTTCTTGTATTTCTCAATGAATAAAACTATACAATTAGGTTGTATTTATACAAGTAAGATGACATATAATGGTAAACCGTAAAAGAATAAAATATTCTCAAGATCAAATGGAAAAGGAAAAAATATCAAAAGAATATTTACATGAAAAAATTAGAAAAGGAAAAGGAATATCTCCATATCTCCTATGTATGTGCAGAATATATGAAAATAAATCCAACAGCCTCCCTCAAGTTGGAGGGGAGGAAGAAACCCCCAACTTGCCTAAAAGCTGATGATGCACGGGTCTGGTCAAGGACTTGGTAAAGATGTCAGCCAGCTTTGAAGAAGATCTGACATAAGAAAGAAATTAAGCCGGCGAGATACTGTTGACGGACGAAGTGACAGAAAATCTCGACATGCTTTTTCCGTTCATGAAAAATTGAATTTTTTGCGATGTGAATCGCAGCAAGATTGTCAGAGTGAAGAGGTATTGGCAAGGAGATCGGAATTGAGAGATCATCAAATAGGCGAACCAACCAAGCAAGCTCGGCTATAACCCTCCTCATAGATCTATACTCAGCTTCAGCAGAACTGAGAGAAATTGATGTTTGTTTCTTAGATTTCCATGAAATAGGAGAAGACCCGAGAGAAATATAAAATCCACTCACTGATCTTCATGAATCTGGACAAGTACCCCAGTCGGAGTCACAAAAGGCCATCAATTTGAAAGAAGCAGATACAGACATAAATAGACCAAGAACAGGATCTTAGAGCAAATAATGAAGAACCCGTAAAGCAGCTGCAAAATGAGGTTCACGAGGATCTTGCATATATTAACTCAGATGTTGCACTGTAAAGGATAAATCAGGCCTTGTATGTGTGAGATAATTGAGCTTACCTAACAAAAGTAGGATCTTTTATGGGAATCCCTCTATTTTCTAGTAGCTCGACATTAGGATCCAAAGGTGAAGAAATAAGAGATAAATGTAGAGAATCAAACTCCTGTAGTAAGTCCAATGTGAATTTCCTTTGGGAAATAATTATACCAGTAGGTTCTCTCACAATCTCCATCCCAAGAAAATAATGCAACTGATCAAGATCTTTAATTTTAAATTCTTTGTCCAGAAAGAGTTTTAAAGCCTGCAATTCAGCTTCATTGTTTCCTGTCAACAATAGGTCATCCACATATACTGCCATAATAGAAATAGAATCAACAGATTTCTTAAAAAAAGAGAATAATCATTCATAGAATGACTAAAATCTTTAAAATTGAGAGCAGAAGTGAGTTTAGCATACCATTGTCTGGATGCTTGCTTAAGTCCATAAATGGATTTTTTAAGCAAACAGACATGGTTAGGAGAAAGAGATGGAAGACCGGGAGGAAATTTCATCTAAACCTCTTCATTTAAATCACCATGTAGAAAATCATTGTTCACATATAATTGAAACACACCCCATCCATTCTTCAGTGCAATATCTAAAATACACCTGGTGGTGGTCATCTTGACTACTAGAGAAAAAGTTTCATTATAATCAATACCTTCTCTCTGCACATCACCTCTAATGACTAATCTAGCTTTTAGTCTTTCAATACTTCCATCAGAGTGTTGCTTTACCTTATAAACCCATTTAGATGGCAGACCATTCTTACCTGTAGGAAGCACAACAACATCCCATGTGTTGTTAAGGTTTAAAGCTGTAAGTTCTTTATCCATGGCTTCCTGCCAACCCGAATGGTGAGCTGCCTGAATATAGATAACATGTTCTTGTATACTAGTATTGGAATTAAGCATGACTTGATTGTTAGAAGATAAATCACTAAAAGATAAAGACTCAGGAGTAATAGGACTTAGGAAACAAGAAGAAGTCACATCAATAAGATGGAGAGCATTACAAATATAGTCTTCTAAGTAATTAGGTTTCTTGTGATTTCTGGAAGATTTTCTGAGTATAGTTTGAATAACAGGTAATGGAGAAGAAGGTATAGAGGCTTTATCATGAGAGGAATTGATAGGTGAAGTAACATTGGAAGGAGACAGAGATTTAGAAGGACTAGTAGATATGGGGACATTATCAAAATGAGAAGAACAATTAGAATTTGAATTTGATATGGAAAAATGAGATTCGAAGGGATAATTAGAAGAAATGGTAGTAGTAGAAGGAAATAAAGTAGAACGTAAATCAGATTGTGAAGAGAAAGGAAAATACTCTTTATGGAAAATAACATTCCTAGAGACTGAAATTTTCTTAGTTTGTAGATCCAACACTTTGTAGCCCTTTTTTCCATATGAATATCCTATAAACACACAAGGTGAAGCTTTAGGATCAAATTTAGTTCTATGTAAAGGAAGAGTAGAGACAAAA
This sequence comes from Solanum piurae, assembly GCA_029582685.1. NCBI lineage: Eukaryota > Viridiplantae > Streptophyta > Magnoliopsida > Solanales > Solanaceae > Solanum > Solanum piurae. Next base: position 15,262 of record JAJOOO010025812.1, on the reverse strand, counting down.
CACAAGCAACCAAAACACTTTAGATGAGAATAAGATGGTTTAACTTTGAACAGAACCTCAGAAGGGGTTCTTGAATTCAAAACACTGGAAGGAAATCTATTTATAAGATAAGTAGTTGTTAACAAGCATTCCCCCCCAATAACCAATAGGAAGGTGAGATTTATATAAAAGAGCTCTTGATGTTTCTAATAAATGCTTGTGTTTTCTCTCCACTACTCCATTTTGTTGTGGAGTGTGGACACAAGTAGTTTGATGAATAATTCCCTTAGAAAGAAAAAAATTAGATTGAATTTTTCCACAACCTAATTCAAAAGCATTGTCAGTTCTGATAATTTTAACTTTGGAATTGAATTGTCTTTCTACCATAGAAATAAAAGATTGAAGGACAGAGAAGGCATTTGATTTAGTCCCAAGTAGATGAGTCCAAGCAGCTCTACTAAAATCATCAACAATTGTAAGAAAATACCTATACCCATCATGTGTAGTAGATTTATAAGGACCCCAAGTATCCACATGAATTAAGTCAAAAGCAGCCTTGGTACAACTAGCACTAGAAGGAAAAGATAATTTTGATTGTCTTGCCATAGGACAAATAACACAGGGAGAAGATAACTTTGAACAAGATTTAGAAAATTGAAAAACTTTATTCATATTACTCATTGGCATATGGCCTAATCTATAGTGCCATAGCTTGTGTTTTACATTGGAATCAAAGAAACTAGAACAAGAAGTAAACGTATTTATTAAAGAACTTGAAAACGATAGACTATGAAGACTGGAATTAGGTAGGCGCTTTGTAGAAACTGTTGGCTGACTTGACTTGAAGATATATAGACCTCATTGTTCTTTACCAAGCATCATAGGCCTCTTCAGTGAAGGTCCCTGTAACATGAAACAAGCATTAGGGGTAAAAAACACATATTTTTGAAGTTGTTTACATAATTTGTGAATCGAGATAAGATTGAATCTGAAAGAAGGAATATAGAGAACATTTTGTAGAACTAGATTGGATAAAAGAGAAACAGTTCTTGAATGAGTAACCTTTAGTTTATGAGAATTAGGTAGAGTTACCATGATAGGTTTAGGTAAAAGATTGAAATTAGTGAAAAAACTTCTATCAAAAGTCATATGCTCAGATGCTCCACTAACTAATATCCAAGAACAAGTGTCAACTTTAAACATGTAAGCATAAGAATTAAAGAGCTTGGTCATACCAGCACAAGTGAGGTTTGCAGATGCATTAGTAGACCCATCATTCTTTTGATTTAGTTTCTGCAAAAGTTGCAGAAGTTGTGCCACATTTTCTTGACTGAGACAATTCACATCTGAATCATTTTCCACTCCTTGGTGAGTACCTTCTCCTGTACTAAAAACATTGCTGGCAATAGTACCCTTTTGATACTTCTTAGATTTAGTGAACTTGAAATCTGAAGGAAAACCATGAATTTTATAGCACTGGTCAATAGTATGTCCTATCTTCTTACAATAGTTGCACACCAGAGAAGTTTTCTTAATGGGATTTCCTTATTGAGTTTTGTAATCATTGAACCTCCTTTCTCCTGCATTACCAACAAGAAAGGATGTTGATTCTCCTGGATAAGCAGGAGTATCATGAATTTCCCTTTGTTTTTCATTTGAATAACAAGAGAATAAGACTGACAAATAGTAGGAAGAGGGGAATGTTGACACTCAATTTTGGCCTAACATCTTCAAAATTCGTAACTTTTAAGTTTTATTTATTTAATAATTCAAAATAATTTTTTTATAATTTTAAATAAGTTTATCGATAACTATCCTTATTCATCAAAATTTAGGATTTTTTATCAGTTAATTTTAAAATTGCATTTTTACATGTCATTAATTACGTTCATTATATTTTTTTTATATATATATATTCATTTTATTTGTTATATTTGTTAATATTCATTTTGATATTTTGAACAGCCTAGAAATTCATTCAAATACGGATAAAATTTGCATACACAGATTGATCGATAATTTTGGGCCGAAATTCCAAGCCCACAATTTGAGCCCATTGCATAATTATTTTCCTATTTATGTTTTGATTAGGTCAAAAAATAGGTTGGGGGGGGGGGGGAGTAGGAAAAAGTAGGGTGGTGGAATAAAATTTAGGGGGAATTTTCAGAATTTTTAGTCTTTTGAAATTTCTTTTAGTGTTCATAATTTTTCGGTGACAAGCTCACCGGAGTTCCACCGGAATCCGGAGAGTCCACCACCCCTTAGCCGGAAAAATCTCCAAAATTTATCATTTCTTCCTTTCACCCTCCTCTACACAAATCCGCAAACCATTCATCCTTATCCATAGCCAAACTCGATAGATCTAAGAAAAACCAAACATAAATCTTCACATTTTTTTTTAGATTTACGAAGTTCCGGTCATCCCCATCCTAAACCCTTTACAAAAATATGCCGAGCTCTTCAAGGACTATCCTTTGATATAAATTTTATGTCCAAAATCCGTCAAAACATTTTTCGGTGAAGTTTTATGGCGAGCACCCAACGATCCCGGCGTACAGCAGCTCGCACAACCAGCGAACCACAAGCTTCAGCCATGAACTCCGGCAAGGAGCACAAAACTCCGATGAACAAGAGAAACATAAAAACGCAACCAGTTCCCCTCCCTCTACCCCTTTTCTATTTTTCTTTAGTTCGTTCGTTTATTTTATAGGTATTCCGGTGAAACTCCGACGGAGTGCCAGATCTGTTCGAGAAAAATAGAGATCACTCCGACGAAGCTCCGAACTCTGACCTCCTTTTCAAGCTCAGATGAGACTTCGACAACCAGTCACCAACAAGCTTCACCGACGAGTATTTTCTGTCAAAATTTTATCATCTACTGTGTGTTATTTTCTTGGTTATGCTTGTTTTGCATTTAGATTGATCTTTGCGATTATTTTATTTAATCTTTTTGGATGTTGTATTTGTGTTTTCCTCAATTCTTAGATCTGTTTTTGTATTGCATTATTTTATTTACTTTTGGGTCGTCTTTCATGATTTTATTATTATTGTTATCACTATTTATTATTATGATAGGTTTGTTTCTGTTTTATATTATTATTATTGTTATGTCAGTTTAGAGATTATACCTTATTTAGTCACATTTAGAATTAGTGTATTTTAGTTTAATTATATTTTGTTATTTAGTTATAATGGTTGTTGCATTCAGTTTGTGGGTTACTTTACATTAATTTGGCACTAGTTATGATGATTTTCCTTTCTTTAGTAATTTTTCATGTTGAGTTTTATTGTCTATGCATTTGTTTTATTTTGTAGATGTTAAAAGTTTTTTTCCAGTAAGGTACTCTACTTCATGAGGACATGTGTTTTTATTTATTTATTATTATTGTTATTATTATTTTGTTGATACTTGACCTTCTTTATTGTTGATGTTGCCCACTTCCTTTGTAGAGTTCACTTTTTTTTATTTTAATCAATATTACATACCATATAAAATTGGCCGATGAAGAAATTACTGTCAATTTTCAAGGCCTTCCATGTTAATAAGATGAGTTTTTATTTTTAAGTTATTATTTGAGTTATTCATTTTTATTCATATTTATTTAGTACTAACAGTTTTACTAAGTGTCTTTACAGTTACGCGGAGCTGCTTCCCATTGAAGCTATTCGAACGGAGTTCGATTTATAATTTTTATTTATTATTTTGTATATATTGATGTTAGAAAAATTTTAGGCCGTGTCTTATATTATTATTTTATTTTAGTACTTGTGTATATTGCATGTTTATTATACTTGTATATTTGTTTTTATCGCCTCCTCAATTTGAAAAAAGTGAATTCAGTCGGGACCCACAATTGTGGATTTCGAAGGATGCCTAACACCTTCCCTTTGGAATAACATGAACCCTTACCTAGAATCTTTTGGTTTCGTAGACATTTTTAATTGGTTTCCTACTTTTTCCCAAAATTAGGTGGCGACTCTTTCAAAATTCATTTTTTCTTGAAATTCTTTTAAAATTGACTTAATTGATTATTTTTTAGTCAACAGACACAAGGAGGGCTTCTAATGGGCCCAACACGCCTTGGGTGTTGGGTCGACTTAGTTCAAAATGGCTAAATACAGCTCATATACAGTAATATATACCAGGTGTATACACAAAAATTTTTGTTGCAGCCTCTTGTTAGAAAATAGGACAGGTTTGGGACAAAGCCCAAATTAATCCATAGCAGCTGTTAGGCTCAAAATCAGCCCAGACGGACAGACTTCTGATTTTGGGCCCAATAGGCCCATTTTTGGGTATTTTTGAAAATTTGAAAAATTTACTATTATTGAATATTTGACGTATTTTTTGTCTACTAATTCTAACCCTTTTATTTGATTTGGTTTAAATTAATTGAATTCCCCAAAAGCCGAACCATATTCTTTATGCTAGCTTAATTTAATACAATTCATTTTATCAACTCTTATACTTTTATTGAATAACTTTAGTCAAAACTTTTTTATTTATTCTTCATTTAATTAAAATAGTTTTCATACTTTTAATTAATCAAATCGGTGTAAATTATTATTAAAATGATTCAAATAAATCCAATTTTGTTAAAATTTTGATCACTTGTAATTAATTTCAAATATTCTAATTAGGGTCCCCTTTTCATAAAAATTAAAAATTATTCTTTTAACTATTTTCTCAAAGCTAATCAAATATTGTAAATTATTATTTTTTATGTTAAATCGTTTTTTTTTTAAAATAGTCAAAATATATATTAACCAAGTCGTAGGATAACCGCGTGTTAGTGGGCGCTTCAAATGCCTTAAAAACCTTCAAGCGTAAATAAGAACCTCTTACCCATTTTCTCTAAATTTTTAAAGACTTAATCTGTTAGAGTCTTTTTAAATTAAGTTTTCTTAATTTCTTTAAAAAATTAAGTGGTGACTCTTTTCTAAGTATTTTTTCTCAAATTGTATTATACTTAGAACATTTCTAAAGGTGATTTTTCTAAAAGTTAGTTAAATTACGGCATAACAGAAATGGCGATTCTGCTGAGGATTTAATAGGTTCTAACCATAACAGACTTAGGTCAATTATTAAGGTTTTTAGCATATGTTTACTTGCTTGCTTTATTTTACATGCCTAATGCTTTATTTTTCATACTTATGTGATATAAACTGCTTATTTGTTATTGTTTATATAAAATGTTTATTTGTTACTGCCTTATATAAATTGTATATTTGTTACTGCTTTATAAACTGTCATTTCGTTCATACTTCCTCCAATTCTAGAAAATTCACACAATCACACGTACACACAAGGTATGTTTTGCGCACCCGCAAATTTCTTTAAAAATCCCCAAAGTTAGGAGAGTTGGCATATACGCGGGGTGTCCGGATCTTTTTCCGTGTGACCGCGTAGCCTCCTCACTCAAGTTGTCCACTTGGGAACCTTGTGTCTAGTAAGCCAAATCTTAAAAAACATAAGATATAGCTAAGTCACCCCTCAATTTAAGTCATGCATGTATATACCTTAGGTGGATCAATTTCGGTTATCAATTCCACATTTAAGAAGCCCATCTTGTGTCTGTTTGACCCGTAGTCAATAGAACGACAATCATACTTATGTGTACCCTTGGCAAAAAAGGGTCATATATTTGTATAGGACGCGTAATAATTATTTATATGTTATGTGATATAATTGAGTTTATTTTCAACCAAAGCAGTGTTTTATGTGTTTAATTAATTTTTTGTGTGATATTTTGCATTATCTATTATGAACACGAACTAACACTTTTACCTTTTGATTTTTTCTTCTTTTTAAACGAGAGTTTGATTTATAACAAAATCTGGAAGTAATTGTTCGTCCGAAGTTGCAAGGGACAAGAGGACTCGTGAATTTTGAGTCTTTATATTTCACAAGAAATTAATATCCAGTCAAAAGACAAATCAAGGGAGTTTTTGACCATGAGGTCACACATTTCCCATATTTTTGCAGGGAAACCGTTCCCGACAACAGTCAGGGATGGTGATAATAATCTATAGTTCTTGGGAATCATTGTGAGTATACACAATTTGAAGAGACATCCAAAAAAGAATACAACAAGTTGTTACTGTAAAAATTGAGAGACCATATTCAACAGACAGTACAAAGATCGACAGTTAAGAGGATACAATGAATCGCTCCAGGTTTGTCTAAATTGTGAAATTATTTTATGTCATATCTACACGAACTACGCGAACCTGATTCTCATCTCGGTGAGATACGTAGGCAACCCTTCTTGGGTTCGGTATTCATTCTTTCAACTTCAAAAATAAAAATAAAATAAAAAACAAATAATTTGTGCATATTTTCAAACACATATCCACACGAACTATGCAAACCTGATTCTCATCTCGGTGAGATACGTAGGCAACCCTTCTTGGGTTCGTTATTCATTCTTTTAAGTTAAAAAAAATAAAAAAAATCTAATAGTTTGTGCATATTTTCAAAGACATATCCGTACGAACTACGCGAACCTGATTCTCATCTCGGTGAGATACGTAGGCAGCCCTTCTTGGGTTCGGTATTCATTCTTTTAAATTCAAAAGAAAAAAAAATTAAATAGTTTGTGCATATTTTCAAAAATATATCTGCATGAACTACGCACACCTGATTCTCATATAAATGAGATACGTAGGCAGCCCTTTTTGGGTTCGGTATTCATTCTTTAAAAAAAAACATTTTGTACATATTAAAAGAGTCATGTCTTCAACTCAAATGAGACCAATGCAGTTAGGAGCATGTAAAAATATTCGATATGATGAAGAGGACTGACTTTGTGGTAAACCATAGATTCTTTTGGGTACCTCTCATTTATACTTTTGTGATGCTTGAAAATTCTCTTGCATGCATTCAAGATAAGAATAAAACCAACCTCATGATTTCATGTGCATTGTGTGGTGAGTTTTTAGATCAAAATTCAATTGTATCGCATTGTTGATCTAGAATTGGCTTGAATGTTTATCGAGGAGAAATCCTGAGTTATGTTTGGTTTAGGAAAGGATTGTAGGCCTTCTTTGACCCGATTGTGCCTTTCAAAACATACCAAATGACATTGATCCCTAGTTTTTCCCACTTTGAGCCTAAAGCCTTTATTTGGACAACCACATCTTAGACACTACCCCTTTTTAGTGCTTAAATGCACTATTCCTCTCTTGGCCCAACCTTCTTGAGTGCACCAAAATTGTGAAAATTATAAGAGAAGATCCATGTTTGAAGTTGCCAAAGGCAAAAGATACAAAATCTCCCAAAGTCGAGGAAGCAAAAAAAAAAGACTTCTAAAAAAAAAGGGGGAAGGTGGAAAGAAATAAGGAAAGACAAAAGCAGCCCTATAAGGTTAATGAAAGACGAGAAGGAAAAAACTCCAATAAAAGAGGAGAAAACTTCAAAACAAAGGGGTGAAAAAGGAAAAGCTCCAACAAATAAGAATTCAAAAGAAGTCGGAAAAAAAATAGGGGACAATAAAGAGGATCAAACGCCAAAGGTGTATCAATCATCAAAAGCACAAATTCACTGTGACACTCAAGAAGGAATTAAGTCACTCTTATCCCAAATATATATCCTACCCGTCCCTAAGCCTACATGATCTTATTCCAAATGTTCTCACATTAGTGGAGATATACATAAGGGCCAAGCATATGGTATCACAGTTGCATGCATTGAACATTCTTGTGAGTGTGAGTACACTTTAAAAAATGTCTTCAAATAATATGCTTCAATATGTGTGAAGACATTGACTACAATATTCACATGATTAGTAAAGCAGGGGATCTATCTCCAAGACATACTAATAGTCTAAAGAATAGCGCACGGAAAGGTAGGCCAATAATACCTTTACAAGTCAAAACAAGGAGTAGTCGGGAGAAAATATCTAGCAGTGATTAATGATTGGAAAACTATTATTTTGGAATATTAGATCCGTTAACACTCAAAAATCTTTTGAGCGAGTAACAGATTTAAATAGAAGACATCATTATTCTTTCATAGCATTGATGGAACCCTTTCAAGAACCATTAGTTCTAGATCATTACAAAAGACAACTTGGTTTTGACCATGCAGGTGTAAATTGTTCCGGGAAAATATGGCTATTTTGGAATGAAGAGTGGCAAGCCAACATTGTTTTGGACACGATTCAACAAATTACTGTGCAATTTAGCAAAAATGACAAAAGTGTCATCATCTCAAGTGTCTATGCTAGATGTAATGCAAAGGAAAGATTGGAGCTATGGGAAGATCTGGAGAGTCTTGTTGATAGAAAACAGTGCCCTTGGATCATTGGTGGTGATTTTAATGTTATTCAGAATGAGGAGGAAAAATTGGGGGGATTACAATTCACACAGGCTGAGGCCTTGGATTTTGCCGTATTTATTAATACTTGTGCCCTGACAGAGGTCCGCTTTATGGGAAGTAAGTATACATGGTGGAATGGTAGAATTGAGGGAGAATGCATATTCAAAAGGTTAGACAGGATTTTGGTGAATCAGGAGTTCAGGGATTTATTCCCTTCCTCTGAGGTACACTACTTAATTCGACAGGGATTAGATCGTGCTCCACTTCAACTGGTGTGTAATTCAGAGGAAGAACCGGGTGTAAAACCTTTTAGATTCTTAAATTTCTGGACCAAACACCATCAATTCAAGGATATTATTGCACAAAACTGGAAAGTGGACTTTGCTGGAAGTCCTTTTGTAGAATTTCAAGCAAAAATGAAGAGAGTGAAAAAAGCATTATCATGTTGGAGCAAAGAAGCCTTTGGCAATGTATTTCATCACATTGCTACAATAGAGGATGCCATCAAGGTCAAGGAAAGTCAAATGGAGTTACAACCCTCACCAGAAAATAGGGTTGAATTGAGCAAGATGGAAGCAGAACTAAAGAAGTACCTTCACTTAGAAGAATAATTTTGGAAGCAAAAGGCGGGAATGAAATGGTTTGTAGAAGGGGATAGAAATACGAAGTTTTTTCATTCCTATGTTAAAGGGAGAAGGAAAAAGCTACATATAGCAGAAATCTAACAGATCAAGGTGAGGTTTTGCGATCGAATGAGCAAATTGGTGATGCCGCGGTGGAGTTCTTTGTAAATCAGTTTAGGGAAGATAATTTTGGCAATGAAGATGCCATGTTAGAAAATATCCCTAGAAGCATTTTAGAGGAAGAAAATGAAGAGATGATTAGGCTGTCGGAATAGGAAGAAGTCAGAAGGGTCGTATTTGAATTAAGTGAAAACAGTGCTTGTGGTCCTGATGGTTTCTCAGGGAATTTTTTCCAGACTTGCTGGGAAATAATTGGGGAGGACGTTACCAAGTTAGTGCGAGCATTCTTTTGTGGCCAGGAGTTGACAAAGTACATAACTCATACCAATTTGGTATTACTTCCCAAAAAAAGAGGTGGTGAAGAATTTTTCAGATCTCAGGCCTATAAGTTTAAGCACATTCACTAATAAAATCATATCTAGGATGCTTCATGACAGGGTGTTAGCAGGTCTTCCTAATATTATCTCTCTGACTCAATCAGGCTTTGTAAAGGGCAGGAGTATTGCTGAGAATGTGTTGCTGGCCCAGGAAATTTTCAGAGACATAAATAGGAGGAACAAAAATATCAATGTGGTAGTAAAACTGGACATGACAAAAGCTTATGATAGAGTCTCTTGGGTATTCTTGACTAAAGTTGTAAGAAGATTTGGCTTTTCTGAGGTGATTATTGATATGGTATGGCGGTTGATTTCTAATAATTGGTATTCGATACTAATAAATGGGAAGTCACATGGTTTTTTCCATTCGACGAGAGGTCTAAAACAAGGAGATCCACTTTCTCCTACCCTCTTCATTATTGCCGCGGAGGTTTTAGCTAGAAGCCTAAATAAGTTGAATAAGGATGTAGAGTTTAAAGGATTTGATCTACCAAAGTGGAGTCCTGATATTAATAACCTATCCTATGCGGACGACACAATCTTGTTTTGTTCTGGAGATAGGGTTTCAGTGATTAAAATGATGAAAATGTTAAGAGATTATGAAACTACTTCGGGACAGATGCTTAATAAGGCAAAGAGTTTCTTCTATCTTCATGACAAAACTCCATTAATTGTGGCAATCAGATTGAGGAGATTAACGGGCATTAGGCAAGGCACCTTTCCTTTTATGTACCTAGGTTATCCATTTTTTTATAGGAGAAAGAATGCAATCTACTTTGAAGAATTGACAAGGAAAATTGCAAGGAGGGTGTTGTCATGGCAGAATAGATTTTTATCTTTTGGTGGCAAGCAAGTATTAATAAGTAATGTCCTACAATCGATGCCTATATATCTCCTTTCGGCTATGAACCCTCCAAAAAATGTAATTGAGCAAATACACCAAATATTTGCAAAATTCTTTTGGGGAAATGTTGGGGGAGTTAAAGGAAAGCAATGGGTGGCTTGGGGCGATATGTGCTTTCCGAAAAATGAAGGAGGATTGGGCTTTAGGTCACTGCATGATGTTAATAAAGCACTTTTTGCAAAGATATGGTGGAATTTTAGAGTCTCCACAACATCCTTATGGGGAAAATACATGTGGAACAAGTACTGTAAGAAAGTGCATCCTGTCATTGCCAAGAGTACTGGGGCATCACATGTATGGAGAAAAATGATCAATGTTAGGGAGGAGGTGGAGCATGATATTTGGTGGCAAATCAAAGCTGGAAATTTGGGTTTCTGGTTTGATAACTGGACCAGACAAGGGGTTATTTTCTATATAGAAGGAGATATGGCAAAAGAGGAGGAAATAGAAGTCCGGGAATTTTTTAATAATGGGGTTTGGAATGAAGGTAAATTGAAGGCAACGGTATCTGAAGAAATGTATCAGCATATAATAGAGAATATTAAACTTAATGTGCAACCAGCCAGTAATGATAAGGCTTGGTGGACTGGTAACACATGAGGGAATTTCTCTGTCAAATCAGCTTTTAACATTCTCAGGAAGAAAAGGGCCGAATTTGAATGGAGTACAAGTATGTGGAGCAAGGGACTTCCTTTTAAGATTACGTTATTTTTATGGAGGGTATGGAGAAGGCGAATCCCTACGGATGATAATCTTAAAAGGATGAAGATACAAATGGTATCGAAATGCTATTGTTGTGAGAATGGAGAACTGGAAACAATGTCTCACTTATTACTAACAGCTCCCATAACCCAAAAGTTATTGAAGCAGTTTGCGTCTTGTGTAGGTATTTGCATTGACAGGTTGAACCTTTAACAACTCATCTTCAGATGGTGGGAACACAAGGCGTCAAATAAACTGGAGCAAATTATGAAGGCAGTCCCAACAATCATAATATGGGAATTATGGAAATGGAGAAATGCACGAAGACATGGAAAATAATCCTCTTACAATTGGATGTTTTATCAATGTCAATTGACAATACACCAATTAATCAAGGTTAAATTTGCGTGGCTTAGGCATATCTCACACCAGTGGACAGAAATGGTGGATACATTGCAAAGGTATAAACCAACTCTTTATTATCACATTGTGAGTTGGCGTCCACCAGAAGAGGGCTGGATTACATGTAATACAGATGGGGCTAGTAAAGGGAATCCAAGTCAGAATACATATGGTTTTTGCATTAGAAATAAAGAGGGTGATTTAATATATGCGGAGGCAAAAGGTATAGGCTTGGCGACGAATATGGAGGCAAAAGTACATGCAATATGGAAAGGTTTACAATTTTGCTTAAGGCAAGCATTTGTTCAAGTAAGATTAGAAACAAATTCTTTAGTTCTAAAAAACATGATCATAAGGAACCGGAGAATTCCATGGGAGCTGGTCGAGAAGATGGAGGAAATACAAGAGATGATACATCAAATGAATGTCCAGATTAAACATATTTTTAGAGAGGCAAATATGCTAGCAAATTGGATTCCTAATACAACAGTATATACAGTAGAGAAGCAAGAATTTCACAATTTCAATCAATTAACAAGCATGGGCAGGAGGATTCTTAATATTGATAAACAACAGATCCCATCGATCAGAGTCAAGACAAGATGACTAAACAACGACAATAACGACTAACATGCTTAGATACATAGGAGATGTCACAAGGCCCACAACTATGATATATATAATTTAAAATCTATTGGAGGAGCATAAGAGTTGTAGGGGAACTAACTATCCTATGCTATGAAAATCAGCAAAAAGTGTTGTGGGCACCAGCAAAAAGCAAGAGAAAGGTAGTCGGATTTGCATTCATGACCTGCATTTAGCTAGGAGATCGAGAGGAAAGTGTTCAGGAGATAATCTGCAGAGCTGAAGGCTTGTACTCTCTTCATATGTTCATCATGAACTCATCCAAACAGGACACTACACATTAAAAAATCAAAGCAGAGTCATCCGAGAAAAGGAGAAACGAATAGAGAGATGGAAAGAGAAAGTCACTTTTGAAAGTTGATCTTAACAACAGAACCAACAACATCAGGATGAAGAGTGTTAATCACTCAAAAACGAAGCAGAGAACAAGAGAGAACATCTTCGAGGAGGTGGGAAGAACATGAAAAGTAAGAGGCGGAGAGCACAATTAGGAAACCCTTTCTTAAAAGGGCACTTTTATTACTCATTTGGTCGTGTCTTTTGGACCGACCAGTTTTCTTTTTGAAATATGTATTCGGATCCGTTTGGGAGTTCAATTTTCTATATGAATAAAATGGACTTGTAGTCCAAATTTATTATTCCCTCTGTTCCAATTTATATGACTTACTTTCCTTTTTAATCAGTCTCAAAAAGAATGACACATTTCTATATTAAGTAACAATTTCACTATAAAATATATATTTTACCCTTAATGAAATTATTTACAGCCACACAAATTTCTATCATTCATTTTGGACCACAAGTCTTAAAAGTCTTCCTTTCTTTCTTAAACTCCGTGCCGAGTCAAACTACATCACATAAAATGGGACGGAGGGAGTATTATTTTTTTTAAAAAAAAAAAACTCCTGGTACCAATTGTAGTCAAGATTTGACTGTCTCTTTATATTATTTATATTTCAAAAAAAAAAAGGGGGTAAGCACCCACTCTTTAATATTTCCCAAAACATTTTTTTTTAAATTCTTTCCATTATAAAAAAAAAGAAAAGATTTTGCCTTTCCTTTTTGGGTTATTCATTGTAAAAAGTGTCATTAGGTTAATCCTGTCAGTGTGAGACACCTATTTTACTTCATTGGGTTGTCCGTCCCAATAATGTGACATATCTTTTGTCTTTAGGCTTTGAATATGACAAAGAATATCATTTTCCTATTTCATCATGTTCATATTGTACATTTTCTACTGATGATCTTGTCTCAGATTCTTTGCAGTATTCATCATCTACAGGATTGGAACTACATTTGACCTGATTTCTGACTCAACAGGATATGTAGGCTCCACGACGGCTCGATCATACACCCAGTGTGATTTTCTTTTCTCCTTATAATAAAAACTGGGACAGAATTTTTGAGATATTCTCAAAAATTCACAATAAAGGTGCTATCTCCAGCAAGTCAAGATTGGAGATTATTTTGAGATTTGCCAAAACTTCTAGCTGGAACAGAATTTTTGAGGTCTTCCTCAAAAGTTCCAACGAGTTCTGTCAGAAGTTTGATAGTCAACTTCAAGTGATCCATCATCGCTTGAAATTCAACGTCAACTTGCAAATCTTCAGCATTATCATCGAGTCATCCACCTCGTTACAATGGAAAATCATTGAGCCTTCCACCTCATTACAGTTGGACAATCATCGAGCCATCCACCTCATTACAGTTGGACAATCATCGAGCCATCCACCTCGTTATAGTGGACAATCATCGAGTCATCCATTATTTGCATTTTTCATTGCATTTTCATTCGCTGAGAAGGTCATTGCATTAAAGTTGCATCTATTCGGAGGTGAAGGATGTGCAACCTATCTATTTAACGTTCAAGTCGGTGGAAACTTGCGTTGAAAGATATTTGCATTTAAGTCACATCTATTCGGAGGTGAAGGATGTGCACCTATCTATTCAACGTTCAAGTCGGTGGAAACTTGTGTTGAAAGATATTTGCATTTAAGTAATATCTATTTGGAGGTGAAAAGGATGTGCACCCTATCTATTCAACGTTCAAGTCGGTGGAAACTTGCGTTGAAAGATATTTGCATTTAAGTCGCATCTATTTGGAGGTGAAGGATGTGCACCCTATCTATTCAACGTTCAAGTCGGTGGAAACTTGCGGTGAAAGATATTTGCATTTAAGTAGCATCTATTCGGAGGTGAAAGATGTGCACCCTATCTATTCCACGTTCAAGTCGGAGAAGACTTGCGTTGAAAGAATTTTTATTCTTCCTACCGATGAATATACATTCAAAATCCTACCGATGGATCATCATCTTTTTCATTCGTCCTACCGATGGATCATCTTTTTTCATTCGTTCTACCGATGGACATACATTCAAAATCCTACCGATGGATCATCATCTTCATTCGTCCTACCGATGGACATGCGTTTTTATCCTACCAATGGGTCATCTTCATTTGTCGTATCGTAAGAGATGCTACTCTTTTCCTTGTAATTTTGTCTCTAATAATGAGTTTCATCTTTGTTTTTCCAAGAATATCCAAGAGGATGCATTCTCAATTGAGCCACAGGTGCGGACTACTTCAACAAGGACTCAACACATCGTGGAACCTTTTGGAGGCAAGTCTGGGATAGACTTCCACCACATTCCAACCGCACTTTATATATAAATGTCATGTGTTCAGCCAAAATTGAGTTTGTCAATTTTCATTGTCCACGATTTCTTTCATCAATCATATCCAGTCAAAGGGACAACTGTTGACACCCAATTTTGGCCTAACATCTTCAAAATTCGTAACTTTTAAGTTTTATTTATTTAATTGTTCAAAATAATTTTTTTATAATTTTAAATAAGTTTATCGATAACTATCCTTATTTATCAAAATTTAGGATTTTTTATCAGTTAATTTTAAAAATGCATTTTTACATGTCATTAGTTACGTTCATTATAAATTTTTTTTATATATATATTCATTTTATTTGTTACATTTGTTAATATTCATTTTGATATTTTGCACAGCCTAGAAATTCATTCCAATACGGATAAAATTTGCATACATAGATTGACCGATAATTTTGGGCCGCAATCCCAACCCCATAATTTGGGCCCATTGCATAATTATTTTCCTATTTATGTTTTGATTAGGTCAAAAAATATGTGGGGGGGGGGGGGGGGGGGGGGGGGGGAAT
>JAJOOO010025811.1:0-17111 GCA_029582685.1 Solanum piurae | reverse complement strand
TGTATCCTATAAAAACAACATATTACTATTTTTTATAATATTTTTAAAATTTAGCTATTTTTCATAAACAAATGAGATTGCTAATTTCTTTTTTTTTTAATCAGAAAGAAGTAAATAACATATAGCAAAAAAGTTTATAGGGTCATAAAGTTGTGGCTATGCCACTACAGAAACAACCGATACTAGTATTAAACATTAAACTACTAGAGCGGGACGCAACCTGCACTCTTCTACTATACAACTCCCTTATAATTATTACTAAAGAGACTTGCTTCAAAAACCAAGCTACTGAGCTTATAAGATATTATTTTGAAGATTCATTAATGTATTGTTTTGATTTCAATTAATATTATTCAATTTTATTTTTTTATCAGATATATAAATTTCCTTTTATTCAACAAAAAATAAAGTATAACTTACATAAATCACATAGTGTAAGGAGTAAATTACATTTTATCCATATTTTTATTCTAATTACAATAATCCCTTAAACTTTGTACCTTCCGGATATATTAATTCTGATATAAGAAGAATCTTTCCGTTGCGCTAAAAAAGGAACAAAATCTTTTCTGTTGCGCTTAAAATGTAAAAGAAACGCAAAATTAAATATTAAATTCATAAATTACGCAATTACTTTATTGTCAGTGCTAATCAATCTCTCCCAAAGCAAAACAACTTCAAAAGAATCAAATTTCAAATTTCTTCTTTCAAATTGTCAAAAATCTTTTCAATTTCGAAATGAAAAATTGAGTTGATACATCATGAATATCTCTATTTTATTGAGAGATTCAGGAATCTGAGAAAGAGAGATGAGTTGAATCAATCATTGTAGCTTGGAGATTGTTGAGTTGAGAAAAAAATTGAAGATTCAATACATTAGAGAGACGAGTGTTGTTTTATCCCTAAACAATTGTTTGAGGATCTGTCGAAATTTTTTTGAGATTCAAAATTCTTCTCTCAGTTCATTGAAAATCCTTTCAGTTTTGTGATTATTCTTGTTTTTCGCTGGGCAAAATTATGGTAAAGTTTTGAGTAAATTTTTTTTATTTTACGAAGCTTTGAGATCTGGGTATCTTCCTCATAACCAGTGAGTTCAATGGAGGGGTAATTCTGGACTTAATGATGAAATAGCTAGTGGGGTATGTTATAAAATTAATTAGCTATATTTTAGTTGTAAATGGTTTGTGATGAATTTGAGTTTTGATTTTTTTGGGGATTTTTTTGCAGATTGATTTGGTTGGAAGTTATTATGATGCCGGTGATAATGTGAAAGTTGGTTTGCCCATGGCATGTTGTCATGGAGTATTTTGGAATATGCAATGGTAGACAAATGGCTGCTAGTGGTGAACTTAGCCATGATATGGATGTTGTTAAGTCGGGTACTGATTATCTACTCAAAGCTCATCCTGAACCTTATGTTCTTTAAGAAGAGATGTTGTGTAGTTGATTTTTAGATTTGTGATATCGAGATGTTGTGTAATCAATTTTTTGTGAATAGTTGTATCATTGGTTATTGTAATGTATTTGCTAGTTGATTTTAGATCGATACATTAATGTGTGTTAGTTATTAAGTATCAAATACAATTTTAGTTGCTAAAAGAATGGATATTTAGTAGTAATTTGTATTAATGTATATCAAATACGTGTGATACACATTAGCCATTAATATGTATCAGTATTGATTGTCAATCTGAAGTTTTTACTTCTTCCAAAGGTAGTAGAAAATTACATTAATGCGTTGTACAATAAATCATAAAAATTGAAATATAAGAGTTAAAAAGATAGATATCATAATTTGATACATAATAAAGTAGTCAACATTGTCACTGTTTTATATCATATATCTATTATTGGAACTGATACATAGTGCTCTAATTATAGAACATTATGATTTATGTATCAAGATTATTATTGGATAATGTATACATATACACACCCTTCTAAGTTGGACAAGACTGAATAAACATAAAAGATTGCATATACATAACACAACTGATTTGGTACTGTATATATAGCCTTTTAAACTTGAATAGGATTGAAGATACATTGTAGAACTCGATGCATAAAAATGATACATTAGGTAGTGTTTATGTATCAAGTACATCTATTGAGCAGGATAAACACTACTCAACAACGATATCAGAAAATTGTAGATGAAAAAGCTAAAAAGAGTATTTTTTTAAACGATAATTCAAGAACTAAAAAAAATTTGATGAAGAAATAGTTCTATCTCTTTAGGAACTAGAAATCGATAAACTGGAGAGAAAATAAATTTGAAATTCAAAAATGAAGTGATGAAGACAATTGTTGATCTGTGTGAATGATTTCAGGCGTGAAAATAGGAACAAAAATCTTTGGGTTAGAGGGCTATGAGTTATGTATCTGAAAAAGGAGAAAAGGAAAGGAAAATAGGAATTTTTGTAATATTTTGAAATAGTAGGGAATTTTAGAGAATATGAAAAGAAAGATTGTGTAGTTAGGTAATTTTTCCAAAAATAAATTATGAAACTCTATTAACCAACATATTAGAAAGTAAGTTCAATGAGCAATAAGGAAATGTGAAAAATTTATAAATGACATTTATAAGACTAATATTTTCAAGTTATAGAAGTAGAATAAAACTTTCAAGTTATAACATTAAAAAATTTCAGGTTGTAACATTTTATTAAAAAAAAAGTTTTTTTTTAATTAATTGTAGAAAACCAGTTTTGAAAAAAAAAAACAAAAAAACAAAAAACAAATCGATTTTGAAAAAATAAAGAAGATAAAAACGGATAAATGTGTATTTATTATTTTTGAATTCATTGATGATAATTGTTAATTAGCATAAATTTAGGAGATTCAAATTAATTAGAAATATTTATTTTTCTTATTTCACTTTAATCTGTTAACATTAATTAAAAAAATAAATTTTATTTATTTTGTTCAAAGTTTCTCTCTCTTCATTTTTTCCCCAGAATTTTAGTTATGACATTTTACTAAAATAAAAAACGATTCAAAATAATAGTAAAAATCAATTAGTGTGAAAAATAAATAAGATAAAAACGGATAATTTAGTGGTAAATAATTTGAAAATATTAATGATAATTAATAAGAGATATAAAAATAGAAGAGTCATAACAAAGTAATATTTATTTTCCTTATTTAGCTCAAAACAGTTATTGGCATTTTGGAATTGATTTCTTTTCTTTTCTTCAAACGTTTCTCTGTCTTCTCAATGTTTTCGCTGGTTAGTTGTTACTCTCGTCTAATTTCTATTCGTTTTTATTCAATAATCTTCATTTTCTTGTAAAGGACGGTTTCTTATCAGCATTAATAAATCATGGTGGTAGATAGAATCCTTCAGGTTAGTGTTTTTTCAGATATTTTATTTATATTGGTAACAAAATGTAACAAAAATTATGAACATTCAAACTGATTTTTTTTTTTAAGATTTCGTTTGTGTACAATAGTTTTAATTAAGGTTTTTTTTTTTTATATATTGTTAGATTTTGATATGAACATTTTTTTTTGTGTGTTTCTGATTTAAAATTACTTAAAATTTGTTTGGAATTGATATATTGGTTATACCATGTTGGTAGGATTCTGGTATTATTTATTCTAGTGGCGTGATTCTGGTATGAATAAGTAATAACTTATGGCATGAAATAGATATAATTTTGGCATCCAATAGATATGAAAAGTGAGCATAAAAATTGTATGAAATTAGTATACTAATTTCTGATTTTTGTTGTGTATAATAATTTTAATTGTGACATTTTTTTAAAGTATAATGTTGCATTTTGAACATTTAATTTGTTCATTATTTGTTTGAATCAAATATCATTTTTTTTGACATGTTTCTGGTTAAAAAAATTACATAATATTTTTTTTGGGAATTTGTATACTACTTAGAACAGACATGTATGACAATTTATAAAAAAAAATTGTACGATTCTGGTATGATTGATTATTTTTTTGACATTGTATTGAAATGAATTTGGGAATAATAATGTAATGAATATGGTATATTGTGTATTTAATAAATGACAATTAATAGGTAGAAATAAAATTATTTTGATATTATAGTGGCATGATCCTAGTATGAATAATTGATGAATTTTGGCATGAAATAGGTGTGAAATGTGTGAATAAACTTGAACATTGGAAGGGGTTTGCATATGTGAAATTCAAGAGGTGTAAAGTTACATGCAATACATGTCGTTGAGAGGGTCACAACAAGAAGACATGTTCAAATTACTCTGCACACAAAAAAGTCATATTTAGAATTGTGACAGACTCATATTTTGATTTATTCTGTATTTTACTAACGAATTATAATTTCAGAACATTTATTATGAGTATTGTAAAATCTGTTTTATGTATTCATTGTATTTCAAATATATAGTGAACAATTTATTAAGTAATGCTGGTATGCAATTGAAGTCACACAAATACTAGTTATTGTAATTTTCAATTAGTATTCTTTTGATATCCACTTGGTATCCGACTTGAAAAAAATATAAAACAAAATATAATTGAGGTGGATACAATATAAAATGGTCACAGTTTTACATTGTCAGCTTCATTCTTCCCAGATTTATACAAGGTAGATACCAACTTCATACATTTTTTATTTTTTAATGTTTGTCTTAAATTCTCAAGTTAAAATACCAAATGTATACCATACCAATTTAATGTCATTTTTATTTTTCAATTTGGAGATCAAGTTGATACAATATAAGCCAATATACCAACATTACTTAATCAATTGTTCATTATTTTTCAAATATATAGTGAACAATTGATTAAGTAATGCTATGCAATTGATATCCATTTGGTATGCAATTGAAGTCACATAGATACTAGTTTGTGTAATGTCCAATTGGTATTCTTTTGGTATCCACCTGATGTCCAACTTGAAAAAAATGTAAAACAAGATGTAATTGAGGTGGATACAATATAAAATGGTCACTGTTTTTCATTGTCAGTTTCATTCTTTCCAGATTTATACAAATTAGATACCAATTTAATGTCATTCTTATTGTTCAATTTGGAGATCAATTAGATACAATGTAAGCAAACATAAAATATTTCATGAAATTTTAATTGGTGTTCATTTGATTTCGAACTGATATTGCAATAATAGAAACATTAAGATGTATTTAAGATTTCAAACCAAGTTATCCAAACTAAAACTAGTTAATAATGTATCCAATTAATATGCATTTTGTATACCACCAGTATCCAACTGAAAAATTATAAGAAGCAAAACGTAAAACTAGGTAATATGTTATTCATTTGATATCTATTTGGAAATCTTAAGTGTAACAATGTATACAATTGTGGTGTACTATGTTTATGAGGTGTTTTTCAAGACTACAGTCTAATAAAAATTTGTGCTGATATCCAAATTGTATAAACTTGATATTCAACTTGAAAACTTTTGACAAATTAGAAATAAAATTGTATGAAGTTGGTATTCAACTGGAACAAATTACTAAAGAAATAAATTTGAAATGTAAAACAATGCATATTGTATTGTTGCAAAAAACTGTAGCAAAAACAAATATATCATTTAAAAATTAAAAAAACATGTAAAAAAACATGACAATGAGTATACATATAGATGCATAGATCCTACCAATTTCATGCCAACATTAAACAAATTTCATATCAGAATCATACGTATAAAGAAACCATTTTTTTTTAAAATCCTACTAAATTGAATAATTGCTAAAATAATTTAAATAAAATATTAACTCTAACAACTTTTTTGCCTTTTTTTGAAATTAAAATTTTTGAGTCATCTTTTATTGCTACTCTTCTTTTAGAGGGTTTTGATGACTGGCCCCATTCAACATTTGTTGATTTTTTATTTTTTATTTTTTAAAAACCTCGCTTACAAAATCTGAGTCTGAATTCGAAGGGGGTTCCACCATTTTCCCTTTTCTCTTTTGTTCCTTCTAATTTGGAGGACTTGCAATTTTCTTTGCTTCTCTTTTCTTCTTTTTTTCTGGAATTTGTTTCTTCTTTTGTGAGGTAACAATCTTTCTCGCCGAATTTGCATTCTTGTTGGTCGGCGGCGATTGATTCAATATGTTAAAAGTTGGAGCCTCGATTTCAATTGTAGAACTCATTTCGACTAATTTAGGGCTCTTTCTACGAGTATGCTCAAGTTTCTTCACAGATTTAACCTTTCTTTTGATTGTAGAATGAAGATTTCAGATTATGGTGATAGAAAGATGATTTACGATTTCTAAGGAAGATGAATGAAGAGGTGAGAGAGAAATGTTTAGTTTTTGAACGTGGGGGTGGTGGGGTGCTGTTACGGTGTGTGAGAAGAATAGAAGAAACGTGGTGGTTGGGAGGTGGGGTTTGAGGTGTGACAGTAAAACAAATACAAGAATCAAGGTAAATCCCTAAAAATGGGTAACAAATAATTATGATTGATTCTTTAATTATATCACCTAATAATTAAAATATAATTCAAAAATATTAATGATTTAATAAAGTGGAACTAAAATAAAAATTGATTTGTTATAACCCGCAATTAAAATGTTATAAGCAATAATATTTTAAAAATAGATTTAAAACTCATAATATTACCCCTTAAATATATATGTGGGGTGATTTATTCAATTATTAATTAAAGAGTAATATAATAGTATAGTTTTTCCGATCAAAATCACAAGTCCAGGAATCAGGATGCTATTCTTGTTAGTTAATCACTCTAACCAAACGGGCCCTTATAAAATACTACCCAATCTAAGCGGGTCTTTCAAAGAAACCATTCTATACCTCAAAAATCAGTTTTGAGAAAAACTTGAGAAACTCCAATGGCTTCTCAAACCCTAATTCTCCAAAACCCAAATCTTCCCAGAACTACCATCCTCTCTCCTCCTTCAACCCTAATCTATTCGAAACCCAGAACGGTTTCATTGTTCACACGGCCAAATTCACTCGCAGCTCCTTCTTTACACATTCTTAAATCTAAAAAATTCACAGTTTCGGCATCATCCTCAACTGTTCTCGAAAACCCCTCTGCGAAATCTGACCCTTTAATCACTCGCTCTACGCGTACAATTACAACTTATTTTGCAGTCACTTTGGCTGTATCGAAGTTGGTTTTCCAAAAATTGAGCTTTAATGGATTGGGGCAATCTCTGGCGTATTCTGCAGGGCCAATGTTTTTCGCTGCCCTTAGGAATCAGCCTACAACAGGAGGATTGAATACCCCTTTCACCGTGGTTGCTGCTGGAATGGCGAAATGGCTTGATATATACAGTGGGGTTTTAATGGTTCGGGTTTTGCTCAGTTGGTTTCCGAATATACCTTGGGACAGGCAGCCATTGTCAGCTATTAGGGACCTTTGTGATCCTTATTTGAATCTCTTCAGGAACATAATTCCCCCAATTTTTGACACTTTGGATGTGAGTCCTCTTTTGGCTTTTGCAGTTTTGGGTACACTTGGTTCAATTCTTAACAGCAGCAGGGGATCTTACTGAGGCAATTGGCAACCTATGGTGTAAGGACCAATGATGCTTTTAAAAATCTGTTTTTTATGTTAGTCTTTTATTACGTGTGTGTTAGAGTTTGAATGTTCGACGGTATTGTAGTTGTAATGTTGATTTCAGAAATTTTGGTACGACTCAAATGTTATTTATATACTTGAATGAAAAGATGTTGCGAATATAGTGGCTGTTTGCCACTGATGAATTTTCTACTACACTGGACTAGTAGTAAGAGCAATATTGTTCTTGCAATCTGAATTTGTGTACAATTATGGTTGCTGAAGTTTAAAAGCCAATGTCGGTTATGTTATGCTTCGTGGGAATGTCAACAAGGTTAACGTGAGGAGGATGAATAAACTGAATATTAACCAAGTTGTTGTGATTAGAAATGTGGTTCTATGAAATCACCTATGAGTTCATTTCTGCTGATGTCTATTTTTCAGAGTATGTACTTCAGAGTATCCATTTTCAATTATATTATCCTTTTATAGTGTCTTTGTAATGCCTTGCATTTTCAGCTTTCAAACTGAGATGGCTCTATAGGATGGAATGAGTTTCTATTTGTAAAATTGAACAGTGTATAGAAATTAGAATGCGCAAGCAAAGTTAGGCTTCTTCTATGTCCCTTTGTTTTTTCACAAGTCAATTGGATGTTAGTGTTATTGATTGTGGACATTATCGTAGTCCTATCTGCAATGACTTAGCACATCACATTCCCTGACATTGGGTTGTGTTGATTGGGAAGTTGACACAGATAGTATCATACTAATGAAAGCATGGTTACCATGAGTTACGTGAATTGTGCAAGAGTGTCTTTCTTTCTTTTATTGCTCTTTGATGCACGGTTCACTTTCAGGTCTGCCATTATTGTGGTTAATGCCCTATATTCCACGCAGTTATCCTGCAAGACGGTGACATATTCTTTATGCAGTCAGTATGATTATTGAAAGATGTAATTGGTGATCCTCACAGTACTTCCTTGAATGTTTCACTTTTCGTCATCTATGATTTCTCAGCACATGTGCTGCTGATGTTCTCAAAATGTTGATGGTCATCGTTTTGTTGATGATTATATTAGTGGCAAGAATTTAAGTTAAGTTAAAAGTGCAAAAGATTTTTATGTTATTAGTGTATTTTTGCCAGTTGTTATAGGTAGTTTATCATCCTTTGATGCATGTTTCCTAGTTATCAATCTAAGCTTTCCTATAGGAACTTATTTGTAAATGACTTTTAAGTGTCTTGATAGTATAAAAGTTAATTACACTATCTGTACATGAAAGTTTTAAGTATAGTGGCAATAAGTAATTGTGCTTTATGCCTTGGTGGCAATAAGTAAATGACTTTCAAGTGTCTTGATAGTATAAAAGCTTTCCCTTTTCGTAAAGTACTTTGTTTTGTTGCACTTGAGCTCAGGGTCTTTCGGAAACCACCTCTCTACCTCAATGAAGTGGGGGGAGTAAGTTCTGAGTACATTCTACCCTCTTCGGATCTCACTTGTTGTATTATACTGGTATGCTGTTTGTTTTGATAGTGTTGTTTCCCTACTCTATTTTGCGACCTTATCGTATTGCCCATAGAACTTTTCTCCAACAATGGTAGCTTGGGATTGTAAATGAGCTGCAGGCTTCTGTGGTTATGTTGCTGAGACATTCTGTCATTTGAATTGATCATGGAGTGGGGAGAGCCACGAGGTCTCAACTTCAAATTTCAGCGGAGAAAAAATGTTATGCTCAAACTTGGAGGACCTTGTAAGCCGATACCTCTATGTTGGTGTGCAAAAGCTGGTTTGAATACCAATGTTATAAAAAAAGATGTTGCATTTTGGTTTGCAGACCTGGAAAAGTGTAGTAGTGTTTGTCCGTGCTGGTGCTCATATAATCCGCCAATATCTTCAAATACTTTAACGATTTCTTTTTTATCAACTCGAAGTAAAGTTTGAATATATTGAAATGCTAATACTATAGAACTGAAAGTGGATTTTAGCTCAAAGTACCCAAGATAAATTGTTGGAAAAAGAGAATATATATTTTTTTATAAAGAAATGATTTGCACTCCACATTTGATGATTTTATGAGATATATTCTTATCAACAATACGTATCATCTAACTATGTTCATAAATCACTTAATATTTTTGTTTTGTTGGAAACTATTAATCTATTATAAATGGAACAAAGTTCTAGTATGTGTATTTTTTTTTGTTATTGGTAAAATTCAATCAACCAACTACCATATTGTCAAAGAAATATTAGCTTAAGGTCAATTTTCAATTTTCATCAATCAATATAATTTTTTTTTTCTAATTGTTGGACTATTCAATATCAATGTTGTGGGATTCTTTGTGGCCTTGTAGGATGTGGAATTTTTTAAAAATATATAGGGCAAATGAAAGTACAAATAGAACTAAAATCAAAATATACTTGCATGTTCAGTTCAAAATTAAAATTAAAAACTTGTATTATGAAATTGAAAAAGAAAAAGGAGAGGGAAAAAGAAAACAAATTAAATTTGAAACATCTCCCAAATAAGGTCAGTGCCGGCGGCAAAAGACATCTCCCGGCCGGCGGCCGTTTTAGCCCATTGACAACTCCGATCTAAACCAGCAGTAAAGTATGAGCAGCGCGCAATTATGCACATTGCTTGGGGAATTGGGATTCAAAGGTCACGAATCACTTGATCCTGATAGTTTCGAGTGGCCTTTCCAGTACGACGACGCTCGACCTGTCCTCGATTGGCTTTGCTCCAGCCTTCGTCCTTCCAATGTCCTTTCCCCCTCTGAAGTCACACAGTGAAGTTTCTCTTTCGTTTTCTTTCTCTTGGTATATTCTGGATAATTGAATTTGTTTGGTTGTATAATTTAAGTTAAAATGCAATTTAGAATTCTATTTATTTGTGTATCGGAAGTTGTACTAAGTATCAAGCTTGTTGTTAAATTATTATTATTATTATTACTATTTATTTTTTTATGTTACTAAGCAATGTCATTTGAGCTACAGTCCATGATTTCTTCTGTACTGTATACAGTTTTGTGTAAATTGGACGTCTCCAAAGATAAATGGGAATTTACAGTTCTATTTATTATATCGGATTCATCGTAAGCTGTATAATTTATCAGTTTATTGTGTTTTCTAATTTGCAAAGTTACTAAGCTGTGCAATTTTAAAGTCTTATGTTTAATCTTTTACATAATTGATCTAGTTGTGTGTAATTTAAATAGTGTCGAAAAACGTCTAGACATTCTATATGGAAGCTGTACTTACGACCAACCTTGCAGTCGAATTTGTTTATATTCAATATTCAATGTCATTTCAATGTCTTCGACATAATTAATGGGTATGTAACATAATTGTGATTAGTTATGCTTTGGCTTTTAGTCCTGAATGAATAGGAGAATATCTGCAAGACTCCATCTTGTGTAGTGGACTTCCCTTCTCTTCGTTCTTTAGAACTATATTTTGGCTTGGACATTGGCCAAATGGCCATAGAAGCTTTAGGATGTATTGGCTAGATGTAATTGATGCATTTATAGTTCAATGAGTTTACACAGTGATAATTGTGAGTTTTCTACTGAAAAGCATTTTCAACTTTTATTATCTCTTTAGCTTGCTTAGGATTGAGGCGCAATAGTATTAGTTGTATTACCTCTTGAGCTTTCCTTTAGGAATTACTAAATGCTTTTCTTAGTTGCTAATATCTTTTAATTTAGTCTATGGTCATGATCATTATTGTGTCCTATGTTTGTTTTCACTTATTTTTTATCAAGACATCTCTTGATAAAACTAGTCATATGAAAAGAGGAAAAAAGTAAAACTGGTCAATATGACTCTATCCTCGTTCTCAATCAGAACGCGAAATGTTTCAGTTGCTTGAAATGACATCTCTGGACAATATATTACTTATGGAATTCATCTTGACTTCACTATATTTGACTCTGTTTACTCTATCCTATCCTTCTAGACAAGTTTCTTTTCTTGCATCTGTCATGATTCTCTATTTCTATTGACCGGAACACGCTATTCATCCTTTTAATTATTATCTTCTCTTGTAACCTAGGTACCAGCATCTTTTACATGAGGAGAAGCTGTTGGAGGTACGTTGTCATACACCCCCACCCCACCCCACCCCACCCCACTGCACAACAAAAAGTAATTATAGCTGAGTGAAACTATCATTTCATATAAAAATAATTTGCTTCAGTCTGGTTGAAACCTCAAGAATTTGGTGGTATGGTTAAAGGTGCCTTCATGCCTCCTATGGTATATCTGACAAATGCTGATATATATTCATTAGGGTGTTTGCATTAAGCATGCTCCTTTGCTCAATTGTTAAGATAGCTTATACCTGTTTGTCAAGGTTTTTCCCCAGATCCCACTTGTGGGATTACACTAGGTATGTTGTTGTTGTACTTCGGGTGCTTTTCAGAAGAGAGGAAAAAATTTCTGGAGGTTCTTTAAAGTTGCAAGATGAACCATTA
Source organism: Solanum piurae (assembly GCA_029582685.1). Lineage (NCBI taxonomy): Eukaryota > Viridiplantae > Streptophyta > Magnoliopsida > Solanales > Solanaceae > Solanum > Solanum piurae. The sequence goes on along the minus strand of JAJOOO010025811.1, from coordinate 5,145 downwards.
CTATTGATAATTACTTATCATTTGTCAACCTTAAGATTTTTTTGACCTCATTATATGCTTTCATTGTATATTTTTTGGGTTGTTGTTGTTTAGGGTGGGGTGGGTTGGTGGGGAACCACTCAACACAATGTATCTACTGTAGGTACTTATGCGTATATGCTTATGTTTGTAATATATGTACATATAAATATTTTATTCACTAGAAGTTTTCATTTAATAAAAGTTGAAGATGTTTGCTATCAAGTCCTTCTTTATTCCTTCTTGCCACTATGTGCATACAAACATCCTCATTTGTGCAATGAATTTGCAGGGAGAAGATCTAAACTTTGCTTATGACAGCATTTCAGCCTTCTCAATGAGGAGAGAAAACCAAGAGGCAGCTTTCGGAAGCGAAGAAGGATTGAAGGATATAAGGTGATGACTATTGTCTCTTAAATCTGTTGTTCTTTATTGCTAAACCTTTTCTAATCTATGTCAAAATTTGAGTGTGTATTAATGCTCAAAATTACATTGTTAACTTAATTCTAGTTTCTGAACGATTCACATTCACATTGTGATGTACCTATACTTTCATATCACTGATCCAGCATTGTATTTACTCATGATGTAACAGTAAGTTAAATAATTAGTTAAACATGCCTTTTATCTCAGCTATACTTTTTCTCGTGGTCTGTTTCTCTTTTCCTTATTTTTGAGACTTTCTGTGCTCCCAATCAATACCTTCATTTGGATACACTAAACAAAATCTCGCAGATTGCGGGAGTTAGCAGACCCTTAGAAACAGTTATCTATGAGTTCACACCTCAGAAGTTATATTGTGAATGATGCATCAGGGATTTGATCATAGGTATTTGAAGCCCAGTCTTCTCGTCCTTACCTCGAATGCAACAGCAGTAGTTTATATTTCATTGATCTGATCAATCATCAGTTCTGGATTATCTTTATTCCATAATTAGAAACTGCATATGAAGAGGCAACTTAGATACCAGAGAGTTGATGAAGGCAATTTAGTGTGCACAAGAAGATGATGTATCTCTCTCTGAATTCTATTTTTTGGAAATAAGTAAACCATTAACATTCTTAGAACCTTATCTTTGCTCCTTTGTATATTAAAATGAATTGGTCTCAGAGTAATTTGTTTTTACATTTGCTCTGCTTTTCTCTGATATTGATGGTTTGCTTAATCATCAGAGATGCAACTTTAGCGTTAAAAGCTGAAGAGTTGGAGTTGCAGAAACAGCTGAGACGATTGCAGTCTCAATATGATATGCTCACTGGGCAGGCTTCTACATTGATTCAGGGAAAAAGGTCTCGAGTTGCAGCAACTTCTATTCTTAATGGACAGCAGGCTACCACAGATGATAGCCTTTCAGCTAGGAATTTAGAGGTATGCCAGTTAAATGCAACTTATTTTATCTTATTTGCATAATTTACACGCAGTCTATACAAAGAATATCATCTCCAATTATGGTATATGTAAGGTTTCTATTGATGATAAATCAGTTAAAGACAGTGAGGCCTGGTGATTATGTAGGCAGCTTAACTGTAAACTCTTCTTTTGCTTTACCTGCAACTCGACCAAACAAAGCTTGAATGCTATTTTGACGGCAGACAATTTGGGAAGAGGATCAGAATATTAATAATCTTGGCTTGTTTAAGTGGTAGATTGAAGATGTCAATCTGACAACTGGTTTGACATCTGGTTTGTGGTTTTCATCTTCTTTGGCTTTGTTATCTGATTATTTATTTAAGATGCTAAAACTCCTTCAGGCAGATTAAACATACGGGAGATCAGGTGAGAGATAGAAGCAAACATGGAATGTAGCACCGTCAAGTGTTTTTAGGATAATCTGGAAACGGATAAGCGGATTGACCTTGTAAGGGAAATAAAAGATCCACTTGAAGGATTTGAAGTGTGTTTGGAAGATCAAGAGTTCTTTACTATTACATATAAAACTTTCCCAATGTATGGGTGCTTGGATCAAATAATTAGAGGGCTTGAGCCTTGTATAGCATTGTAGCAATTCCATTTGGCACTTTTCTGGCGCATTCTTTTGGGTAACCTACTTCATCAATGTCATTTATTTTTGTTAATGCACCAGAAAAGTATTGAGCAAAGTAACATAAAAGAAATTCTTCTGGAACAAGTGTTTGTCGTTGAATTACATAAACTCTTAGCTCTTCTATTTATCATTTAAGTTTGTCTTTACATCATATCTCAAGGTGTTGATTAACCAGCTGTGCTATGTTTATGGCCATAATGATAAAAAATTGTATTTTGCATCAGTGGAATGCTTTTAGGAATTCATTACGCTGCACTATTTTCCAATTTTGTAATGTTTAGCACATTAAATGGCTGCATCAGATTTGCCCCTTTGCCTATATTTTTGCTATTTCCATTTTTGTAATGTTAGCACATTAACATGTCTGATTCAGATTGCCCCTTTACATATTAGGCCACCTGTTATTAGTGTATACTTTGGGCTGGTTTTGGCAGCATGAATGTTATGTAGCTTTTTCGGGTAAAGAAGATACTCTTCGCTATAAAGTTCAGTCATTGTAAAGGCATTCTGAAATTCTTATTACCTCTCCATAATCCATATCTTAGCAAATACATCCACTAAAGAAACTTGCTGTGAAAGGTCCACTCTCCAAGTTGAAGGCATCCTATATTTATTGTCTCTACAATTCTGGTTTGCCAGTGAGCATAATATATACTTCTGATGGGAAATGTACATATATTGATACTGTGTAAAATTTTAAATGGTTTCCTAAAATGCTTCACTATACATAGATGAATGCAGTTCTTGGAAGGATGGCTTCTACTGCGCAAGAGTTGGCACACTATCATTCAGGGGTTGGTACGTCCATTTTTTTCTTATGACTATTTCAGAAAATTTCTCTTGTTGTTTAAAGGGTATTTGTGGTGAATATATTAATTAGAAGGTTTTCTATTGCTTTGGTTTGGATGTCAAAACTAACACTCCCAGAGAGATCTTTTGTAAGATCTAGTTCTTACAATGTACATAATGACTACTAAGATTCTCCAGAAAAAGATGGGATTATGCTTTTTCAAGAAGAGTGCTGGTTGCTGCTTTGCTTTCAAAAATGATGTGATTGTGCACATGTTGTGTATACTCTATAAATATGCTGCATATTTCAATCAGACTAGCTGTAACAGTCAATTGCTTAGATCACTTGGATGTCTAGGTTCCAACATTAGCAGGTCAAATGAGAATCTGAATTGAGAAAATTCTGTTTTCCTTTCTGTGCTATACCCCCAGACCCCACCTCAGGGACTATACTGGGTATGTTGTTGTTATCTATTTCTTTTTACTATTGTGACTATTTCCTTGATATTTCAGATTCTTTTGTATTGTAGAAGATGGAATATACCTTTCTTACTCGGACTTCCACGCATATCTGCTGGCGGATGCATCTTGTGTAAAGGAGTTAAATCAGTGGTTTACCAAGCATCTAGATACAGTACGTTTGGAATATTATTATTTTACTTGGTTCTTTCCCTTGTGAGCATTTTTATCTTCTTAACCTTGGTAATATCACGTATATTTGGAGACTCATCAAACCTTAGACATAGGACTTGGGTTGTGGAAGCAACATAAAAGTTAAAGCTTGCACACAATTTTGGTATAATGCGTAACTGTGAACTGATTTTGCTTAGTATTGATCCATGAATACTTGTTGCTTTTACCTGCTCATTAATCCATGAATACTTGTTGCTTTTTACCTGTTCATTAATCCATGAATATTTGTTGCTTTTTACCTGTTCATTAATCCATGAATTCTTTTAGGTCTAACTTACATAACGCTAAAAAGGTCACTGTAATCTGATCATTGAATTGTTAACCTCTAAAGTATCAATTTCTTCCTTGGAGCTTCTCTTATTTTTAAGATAGAATTCTTGAAACGAGCCAATAAATATTATATGATCTTGTTTTGAGTTTTTCTTTAATGTTGAGTTTTTTCTCTTCAGCTCTACGAATATAGGAAGGTTTACTGTGGGACTTGTGTTTCTTGCTGTATAGTACATGATATGCAATCTTACTTTTTAGATGCTGAATTTTATAGTGGCTATGCATATGCAATACCGTAGATGAGTAGGGCTTCGGATGACCAGTCTGTACCCTTTCTGCCAACCTTGAAAATGTCCCTTTGCCTTGCCAATGCCCTGACCTGTCCCATATAATCTGCTCTTCTAGAATAGCTTGGCTTCCAATGGCTAAAAATTTTGTGCATTTATGGTACAACTTGATTTTAGGGTCCATCTGATTGGTTGCTGAGGATGCTAAGTCAAGTTTTTACCTAAATGACATATCAAATATTTTTCTTTTTAGTGGGCGTGGCCTTAGGATTGACAGGCATGTGTTGTCCAGCCAACTATTACAATGTTCATCTGCATAGCTGAAAATTTTGGCCCTTCCCATCTAATCTGCACTTTCCAGATCTATTTTATAGAATTTCAGTGTGTTGACTTTCCTATTACTGGTTTATTGTGGTTTAGGGTCCCTACAGATTAGTTGCAGAGGAGGGGAAGTCAAAATGTTCATGGGTTAGCCTCAATGACATATCAAATGTTTTACTACGAGGTATTTACATTCATACACCACCTTTCACATCAGTTCTTTTCTGCAAGTCGGGTATATGTTTGTATCTGGATTTGCTCGTGTACTTATTGACGGAGAGATTTCTTCTCCTAAGAATTGGAGAAATCTTCCTGGCTATTGTGTGTGGTTGTTATGTTGATTTGTAAATATTTTTCATTGTGACATGGCAGATCTGGAAAAGTCTCACCACCCGCCTGTTTCTGAATTGCAATGCCTTCGCTCCATGTATGCACCATGTCTTTTACTTTAATCTTAGCAATTTATGTTTCTAATCGGAAGTGCAAAGATGTCTTATCTGGACAATATGTATAGGAGTTCACTTTCTGTTTTCATGTTTCTTAACTTTTTATGTTACCTATTCCTATCGAATGTTTTGGAGTCCGGAGCCTAAAGGGCAAAAAAAATTGTCAAAAATTCCAAAAGGGCACATCACTTTTTTTTTTAACCAAAAGGGCAAAATCGCTGCTGACGCAGCGATTTTCCTCTGACAAAATGACAAAATCGCTGCCCAAGCAGCGAT